>JAAAYG020025318.1:0-17109 GCA_009936455.2 Tomocerus minor | reverse complement strand
GCAAAAGCTTATTTTATACGCTTAGTCTGATCATCCTGAAAACAGTTTCTTAATAGCAAAAAAAACTGAAACGCTTTATTTTGTGCTGTGAAGAATTAATTAAGTCATCACAATTTATGCATGTGTGATTATCTTATCCATAATTAATAGTATTTAGTAGATAATTATCAGAAATTTGTTATTTCAATAAATAAACAGTGTAAAGCCACTGTAAAATGTGAGTTATTAAAGCTTAACTTGATGTTATGTCAAACCACATACGTCACAGCAGACATTGAGTACAGCCAATATTTGGTTACTCAGGCGAAGCCTAATCTGCCCCACCCTATTCAATATATTCTTTATACACCCTGATATTATTGTGTATAGTCAAGTATCGTGTCAAGGCCCATCTATGTACACTTTGGAAGGCCAAAAAATGCTATTTTCTCATAGTTTTCAAAAGCGATTTTAAAAGAAAACCTCGATGTTACCGGTCGCAGATTTTTCTTAGAAGTTGGTCCAAGTATAGGAGAACCTATATTGCCTGTAAACTTACCTATCAAAACCTCGGTCAAAGTCCCCAAAAGGAGGATTCCCCAAATAAATTCTAATATTGGAAACATACAACATCATTTTCGTTTTTTATTTTTAAAAAATCAGGTAACTATTTTGGGTCTATAACTTCCTATGCCAGTTTTGTCCCATTTTTTTGCCGCTATCGAATGAGCCCAAAATATCTTTATGGAATATCGTCCTTTGGATTTGTTTGTAAAGGGTTATAGTGTACAAACATAACTAAAGGACCCCGCACCATTCAAATGGGCTGTAGGATTCGGGAGAGTTGGCTGTAGTTTTGATATGTTGTAGCCTATGTGACACTGACCAAAACTTGTTTTTGCAAATCTGTTGAATGTCCATTGGTTTGGCCCCTGCGGGACCTCTAAAAACGCATTTTCAGCATATTTCGACGCGTTTTCGCGAGTAACTTTTGAACCATACAAGCTAGAGACATGAAATAAATTCTAGTCCCCGGTACTTGTCAAGGACATAAAGAATCATGTCCCACATTTGTCATTTTACCCATTTGGGGAACTCATCCCCCAGGAGTAAAAGTTTTCGGAAAATGTTCATATTTTCAAAATAAGGTCCTTTGGGAATGAAAATGATTGCATACATAACAAGCAAAAATCTATTGACCCATTTGGCCCCCAGGGGTCCTTGAATTCAATTTTCGTATAATTTTTAAACCCGAATGCAAATAACTTTGGCGCCTGACAAGATAGAGATCTAAAACAAGTTTCATTCAACACCATTTAGGACGGGGATGAAGAACAATGCATCATACAGAGCTACTCCTATACCCTAACCTCTATGCATGACGTAATCCTATATAATACCAAGGAGAGAAATGCAAGTGATGAAGTTATCTTTCATTCTTTCGAATAGTAACATTTTAAAGCTAATCTAAGTCTCCTACTTATGCTGCAGCAGTTGTGTGAGAGTCAAGCCCAACGTAGTGTTCTTCTCCCAAAAGGTAGGCCCAAGCCAGTTCCATTGGCTGTCACCATTCATGCGCGTAAATTATTTAGATGACGAGGCATTTGGTTCTCTTAAGAGAGTCATAGTTACTCCCGCCGTTAACTCGTGCTCGGTAGAGTTTCTTCACTTTGACATTCAAAGCACTGCGCATTGGGCAGAAATCGCATCGAGATGATAACTCGCAAGAGGTATCACGATGCTATGTTTTAATTAGACAGTTTGATTCCTCCGGTTCTTGCTAGTTCTGAGTTAATTGTTTAAAGGAGACCGAAGAAAGTTGGCCCTGCGGTCATTTTGCTACTTCCTAGATTGCTGATTTCCTAGCCGAACCAATTCATAGTAGGCCGTGGCTAGGGACGGAGTTCAACCCGAACAGAGTGTCGAGTGTGCCGTATAGGCCGCCTGCCGTTTATTTGCGTAAATGCCGCTCGATTTTTAATTACGACATACCGTAAATGCCGTAAAAGCCGTAAATAAATGTATTTATATATGTAAATTATACATACATACATCATGTATTTACTGCTTTCACAGCATTGCGGGATTTGCGGCATGCAGCAACAAAAAGTATTTTACGGCATGCCGACTTTATACTCTGAACCCGAAGGCTTGTTCGAACTGGTTCAGGCCCAGCACGTGAGCACACCCCATTTACTGATCCAGCCTGATCCTCAGAGCCAATTTTTTGGGCCCGTTTAAACCAAAGCAGAGACAGTATACATATGTTGATGTACACTTGACATGTGTGTTGTGAATGTCAACCAAACGCAAGTTAGCGGCGGGAGTAACTATGACTCTCTTAAAGGTGCCACCACAATGACGCATATGATGCATGAGGGTTAGGGGATAGGAGTAGCTCTGTATGATGCATTATTCTGCATCCCCTTCCTAAATGGGGTTGAATGAAATTGATTTAGAGTTCTATCTTGTCAGGGGCCAAAGTTATTTACTATAGGCGTAACAATGATATGAAATTGAGTTCAAGGACCCTGGGGGCCAAATGGGACAACATATTTTTGTGTTATTTATGCAATAATTTTCATTCCCAAAGGGCCTTATTTTGAAAAGGTGAACCTTTTCCGAGAAATTTTACCCCGGGGGATGAGTTCCCCAAATGGGTAAAATGCCACATGTGGGACATGATTCATCATGTCCTTGACAAGTACAGGTGACTGGAATTTATTGCATGTCTAAAAGAGCTTTCTCGCGTAGTTAGCCCTTACTTCACGACAATATAAATAAATATATTAGATATAAGAATATGGCATTTATTCCAATTTAATTATGTTGGTATAATAGGTAGCCGACGGAATGTCATAGTCGCAGTATTTGATTTGCATAGAATAAGGGGGTTCATGTAGCGTAGGTTGAAACCAGGGAAGAAAGGGCAAGGTTGGATTGTGAAGTAATCTTCATCTACATCCACATTGACTCAATTCCAATCTAATCGCTCTCATCACCCAACCCTGGCCATTATCTCCAAATTACTGTTATTAGAAAACATATTACTTTCGTAAATGTCTTTCTCCATTTGCCCCCCAAGACTGGAGTAGACTTTGGAGAGAAAGCCCTTCGCTGTTTATTACTGCTCCCATTCACTCCTCTCCTCCAAATCTCATCCACTCCTCCCTTTGTTTTCTCGGATTTGACTCCCCTTGCTACAGCAAGGGCGGACGGTCATTACCTTTCTATCATCTCTGTCTTCTCTACCTTCACAACTTTATCCTCATCTCTATAGCGAGTCACTCCTCACTTTTCTGCTGTGCACTAAAAAGAAAAAGTTTGTTGTCTATCACAATTCCTCCTTCAAACTATGGGAGCTAGTAATTTATATCCAGCACATCAATTCGACTCTACAGATTAACAGCTCGAGCCTTGCCAACTCTTCCACTTTCCATTATGACTTATCTGCTTCACCAGGCATCATCTATTAAGCCCTACGCATAAAATTCCATTCCCTATACCTACCGACATCAAGCAAAAGTTTTTCCAAAAACACATAATCACTAAATGCTCTGTCCTTGGATTTAACAACTCACAGCAAAACAGTAAACATGCTCTTGCCTTTGTAACCTATGAGTTCTGATGAAACGTAGAAATCCTTTCAATTTTTGCATTTGCAATCTACAAGAACAACACCAGCTAAACAAAATTCTGCTAATTTAAATTGACATATTTTTTTCAAATAAAATGCAAAAGCCCTTCTTAAGAGGGTCTTCTAAGAGAACAATAGGCTATTTTTAGAGCAAACTAAAGGGCAGGCTTTAGGACACAAAATATTGAAACGCAAAAATCCAAAAATTGGAGTTTTGAAGTAACTTCGAAGTCGTGGAGGAACTTGTTTAAAAGTGAAAATTTAAGAGGAGAAATGGGTCGATTTTTTGTAGTTTTGTATCCAAATCCAAGCAAAACTTCATTCATATCCATATTATTTTTTTTTCAGAATAAAAAAAATTACAACCATTTCCAGTTAAAAGATGGTATTTCCTCATTCTTATTCCGTGCGCTGAAAGATAAACTTTCATTTTTATAGGTAGGTACCCAAGGTGCACTGCAAGGACCCGCAATTTTGATTCTCCTGCATGTTGACACCTCCTCTCCTTAAGGTCGACAAAAAACCAACTGCTAAAAATGGGATTTAGAAAAAGTGGGAAATCTCTGATTACTGCTAAGTTAATTACAGGTTCTAATTTGTGGCGAACATGCAATTCATTTTATCTGTACCATTCGACTTGTTATCTGTTAACAGCAATATTGTTTAATAGCTGTAAATGTGGCGTGCGTCGTTAGTGTAAATTAAAGCTTTCGTTTCGTAGGCCATTTTCCATTTTGGGTTCCTTTCAAATGTTCTCTGTTATTCATAAGGTTTTTACTCTTCTACTGTGATGCTTATTTATTATCATTATCCGCTATGCATTTGAGATAATTTCTTAGGATTTAATTGCCACCGGTTTTTTGTCAGACGCTGTGGAATTTATGGCTAGTGCACAGAGCTTTAGTTATGATATGACCAGGAACAAATTGAGTACCTGTACCTACTGATAAACCAATGATATAAACTAACTCAGCTGGTCCTGTCCAGGAAGATTCAAACTGGAACAAACTCTAATGCAATTTGATTGGAATATAAAAGTTAAAAATTAAAAACCAAAACAATTCAAATGGTAATGATATATCTCAATTTTATTCTCTGGTGATATTGCTTTATATATTCAGAGCACCCATCATACGTGGATCTTTGAATCCACATTTCTTGGAATTGTTAGTTGGCACTAACGCATTAACATGAAGTGACTGAGTGTTCGGGAGTGCAAACAACGGAGGACAGATAGAAGCTGAAACAACAATAAAGTGATGGCGTGTTCCTCCCTCAATGAGTCTTCTAAGGAATAGTGGAGCGATGCACTAAAATGCTTTTGGCGAGTCGTATCTGAAGGAGCTAGATGTAATCGTTCATTTGAACATTGGTTTCACGTTTTATGTGGCATTAACATCGGTCCATCATCCCATCAACCTTTTAGAGGTTACATTTAAAGCTGGCCACAATTATTCTGGAAGTGCAGCTCGCTTTGCTTTACTTTCTCCGTTGTGTCACATTTAATAGCTCAATGACCATTGAGGTTCTTAGAAGCTTACGATAGACTTTTACGGCCTCACAAAGTAATTGCTCTCTTAGTACACAACTTCTCATCAAAACTCTATTAAATCATCAGAATTTCCTTGTCTATGAAAAGCACAATTGAAGCCTTTTCAGGCAGTGATGACACTCCACAATTCAGCCTCGTGATTTACTTCACTTCATATCTAAATCGACCTGGTAGTCCTCATTTCTATTACCCAATGAAACAGAAAACAACAAAATCTCACGTTTCATGAGGGATCCGTCCAAAATCTCTCCTTTGTTGTAAACTAAATAGCTGCCATTAACTAGATAAAAAAATTATTAAGAAGAGAGATGTGTATGAAAATATCCTTTACAGTTTGGAATGTGTTAACAGCAATGATTGATTTTCGTTCCTCATGCAATATTCCATCCCAAAACTTGCAGTAGACTGTCCTCGGCACAAAGGCCGGATCCAGAAGAGGGGGCGGGGAGCTCGCTCGCCAGTCCCCCCCCCCCCCGAAATGCTGAGAAAAAGAGAATATTTTTGGAAAAATGCTCAAAATTATCAGTGCTTCGCGCGAAAGTACCTATTTTTCATCTATTATTGGCCTTAAACCGCAAGTATTTTCGCGTCACGTGCGAAATAGCGATAGTAAATACGGCAATAAAATGTATTTGGCTTCGGGCCCCGTCCAAAATTTATTTCTGCGTCCGACCTTGCTCGGCAAATTTCAAACTTTGAAATAGAAAGTCATACTAGTGAGTTCCGGCACAAAATTGCGGCTCTTCGTAAAATTGTGTGAAAAGAAAAGTATAAAAACATCTTAAATAATCGTTAAGTCATGATGAATCAAATCCTGTCAAAATGGAATAATCTAATCCATAATTATGTAAATCTAATAATCAGCACTTAAATCCGTTGAATTTCTACAAGGTTTAAATGCAACTTAGAAAGGAATAAACACAATCCTTTATTAGTTTAATATACGAAGACACAAATAAAGTCGAGCCACTTAACCAAAGTGTGTGAACCTAGCTTTCTCTTGCCTCATGCAAACTCCACATTAGCTTTCACCACTCTTTTGCCAGCACTGTCACTGGAATATATGCCAACCAACATGCAAAGGAGTTTGGCGAGGTAGGTAATAATAATTTTAATACGGAGTAGTTTTCACGGAAATAGAAAGCTGTACACTTACTTCCACAAGTTGACTCCCAGTAGATTTACATGTTAGCATTGTAGTTACAGACATTTAGAATTATGGCTCCACAATGACATGGGTAATCGATAAATACTCCTTATATGTTTTCCACATATTAGCGAAAGCACTACAAGTTACAGGTTGTAAATGTAAAAATTATTATTTGGATTTGATTTTTGTATTTTAGGCAATATCCTGAATATCTGCAGCGAATTGGAAACGATAGAGTTTGAACTGTGTCCTTCGAAGACTTCATTTAAGGTGAGTTCCGTTCGGATCTTAATTTATCCAATTTCTCTGTACCTGATATAACCTTCTAAGCTCCAGAAATTGTTCATCTAGCATGCAAGTAACATCAGGCAATTTTCAGTTGCATTAAAGTAGCGGCAGCTAATTTTCTCTGGTCACAAAATTTGTGGCCCCAGGCAAAAGTTAATTGTAAATCAGATACATTAATCTGCAACCAAACTAAGCTATGTAGGTATTTACATTTTCACATTGCAATCATGGACTGTGACAACAAAAATAATATTAACATTTTCCCTAATTTATTTTAAAACCAGAAAGTCAAAACGCAGTGGCACGATATAGGGAAAGCTATTTTAAACCAAGATTAAAGATGTTTGCTGGTCATGAACAAGAGTTTTAGTTTACAAATCTCTTCCTACCAACGAGCAATAATTTTTGGTTACCTGGAGTTGGCATTACATAAGTCTAAATAATGATTTTTGGGTACATTATATTTTATCTCCGTAAAGATGAACCAAATATTTGCATATCATACATCAATCGTTATGTCAGAATCTCCTATTTCCAATGATAGCCGCCACTTTGTTCCAGTCATTGTCGTCCAGTTCTAATGTTATTAGCCTGCAAACGTATATATAAACTTATAGATGTCCCTGTAAATAGCATGAGATGATGGAAACCTTTCCTATTATTTTAACAAAATGAATGAAGTTTCTCCAGTCTCATCAAAATGAGCTCTTTATTTTACCCCTTGTTAATTAACAATAATATTATTGTTTTTGCCGTCAATTAATTTTTTTAATAAGACCCCTTACTGAAGAACCGGTAGAAATGCATTACGTCAACAAATATAGGAATTGGTAATGATTTTGAAAAGTTTAATCGAAGATGGTCAGAGAGAAGGCAGCATGAGATATTTGGGAACAATTAATTCAATGAAAGAAAGTATGTTCATTTGTCAGTGTGCGTGTGGGATAGATTCCGAAAGAATACAAGTGTTCACCAATGATGAAAATTGACTTCATGAAAGGTTTCTAGGGCTGCATAATTTGAACCACAATTTTAGTATAGGGCCATGAAATATTAGAGTAAGTAAGATAGAGCAGAAAAATAGGCGGAGGATGGGCTATTGCAGTTGAATACAGGTGCTTCCGTATTTTGGATTACATTAGCGTTGAGTACATTAACTGGAGAGTCCATGGAGAATATTGAGCAGGTGCTGATTCAGAACTCTGGGCACGGAGACTTATCCAATAGGAATTTATGTCTATTCTTTATGTTTCTATTTTGTGGACTTTTGTATGAAACATAAACGCCAGCCTTTAAAATTGTCAGTGAGAGCTTCTGTGGGTTACAGTGGAGGGAGGGGGATTTTTATTATGAGCGAATTTCTTTACAATCGTTAAAAGACTTAGGCAATTAATTTTAATGCGGTAGAATTGAAGGTGAAAATATGTTGGAATGAAAGCAGAGTGTGATGTTAGAAGGAGCGGACGCTTAAAGGAAAATGGGAAGGGAGTGATGATGTGGTTTCAATAGTATTTTATGTGACTCAGGGGCTTCATTCAGTAATGAAATCAAGTCCCTCCTGGGTGTTAAATCTAATCATTTAATGTTGCCCTGACACACACTTTTCCAAGAGCGTGCACGTCCACGTATGTAGACAGATTTATAGATTCCACGGCACTATAGCTCTCGTTCCGTTGCAACTTTTATATGACATCTCTCTCCTGTCTCACAATCACAGCAGGACCCTACACAAATATACTTTCCACTTTCAGGCAGTTTCATATATCTGCTAAATGGGTTTTGGGGCAACTACCATTTTCTAATATTCTTATATAATTTATACGTTCCAGCAATAATAACCGAAAATGTCAAAATGTGTGCGTTTCACATTTAACCTACATTACTGTGTCTGTCTGAACAACTGTGCTCTGTTGCTTGCTGCCAATGGACATGGAGCCAGTAAATACATTTCCAAAATAAATTTTATGTACGCATCTTGCACCTTTCTGGGAAAAATAGAATGCAGCATTGGCTTCAAAATCTACAAACTGCCAACCTTACTTTCCCTTTCATCCTCAATGCCTGCAAAAATAAATAAATAAGTTAATAACGGTCGGCGTTCTCGCGAAATATCGCGCTCCAGTAGCGATTCAATACATACAGCAATAATACAGTGATATACGAATGTTGGGTGGATTTCACTATTCCCTATGAGCACTATGTTGCAAATAATGTGTTTCATATGTTGGAATATCTCATTGTTTAACGTAAGATTCAAACAATTATTGAAATGTTGGAATAATGTAGGGTAAAGATAAACGATACATTTCTTGTACCTTTTTAACCAAACAGATTAATATTGTGTTTGCAGAGATTTGTTTGTCGAGTTGTAAAAACAAATATTTCGTCAAAGTAAGAATTTTAATAGCAAGTGAGCATTATACTTTTTATCTTTTGGATTTAACTATATAGTTCCATTTCATTATTGAAGCAAGTTAAGATATACATAGTACTCCATTTTCATATTAATTAGTAACACCTATGTATTGAGAATACATTCGCTTTCAGAATAAAAAAATACTTGGTATTTTTAAATAATCAAAGATAAAATTAAATTTTACCAATTTTGTGGTAAATTTTGAAAAGGTCAATACGGCCAATAATTGGCAAATATTTGCAACAATTAAGCAATGATTAATTACTGATGAGTACGAATAGAAGTTGTGAGCTGGTCGGGCCGTTTAATGGAGAATAATTTTGAATTAGAGGCTTGAATAACGAAAGTAATAACGAACAGAGTAACACTGTTCGTTATTACTTTATTAGTTTATGATGATGACGGTCGAAACAGAAAGTTAGGCAATAGTTATAGCCAAGTATAATATTATTGTCCTGTTCCTTCATTTGAGAAAGTGGCAGGAGTTAATTCTGTTATGCGTGTCTCCTTGTTGTGCATCTCATTATGGACGTGGATATTGTGCAGGGCATTTCTCTCGAATCTCAAGTCGTATTTCATCTCGTGTGTGTGATGAGAATATAATGGAATCGAATTGGGATTGGTTTACTTAGAGACGCGTTTGCGTTGAGCTGACTGATTTTGAGTGTTGTGGTGAGAGGACTGAAAATTTGTGAGCCCCTTTCTGATCCAGTAGTTAACTCAATGGAAATTTCTGGACATTATATTAGTTGGATACTTTGTTGAATTTTGGTGTTCTCCTTTTAAGTAACGTTATTTTATAGCGTACAGATATGTTTGAACTTATCCTCGACGGGCTGATTTCCTGCTATATCCTCTGCTCCGATGGTTGCATGGCCTGGAATTAAATTAAATTCAAGTGAGTCAGACTTGTAATTTTATATGGAGTTTCCGAGCACAGCACTCCCAGAAGCCTCTGCCTCCTTCCCTCTCACAACATTACCCAGTCGATGATGTAATTCAAAATAGATTATGTCTCGAATGTCTATATACACTAGAAATTGCTATTACAGGCAAAGAATCTCGTCAGCTCAAATGCTCCTCTAATTCAAATATTGCTTTGCATGGCACTAATGCATTATTTTCGATAGCTGATATGCATCATGCCTTCCAGTTTTGTCATGCACCTATTTACTACTCAATATTTTATACACATCATCCTGATTTTCTTAGACTCAAGCAGTCGCTATATTATTGTTATTATTATTGCTGTTTACCGCATGATTTGTGTTCTGTTGAGGCTTAAATTACATGCATTCGCGATTCTTATCGATTTTTCTACCTTGGTTAGTTTTCATTAGCTTCTTTAGAATTCGACAGGTGCCCATGTATAAAATAGCAATGCCTTATGCTAAATCCTAATGTCCCCACTGAAATACTATTCTATAGTAGATCCGCAGATAAAAAAATTTGTTGTACTGAGTTGAGATTCAGAGATTGGGGTAGGTGCAGAGACAAAAGGAAAGTTTTCAGAAAGCGCAGTTTTTCTTCTGTTAAGAACTTACGCAGGTGAGAAGGTTGTCTGTCCCATTTTAGTGGTCTTCAAACGGAATTTCGTTTGAAAGTAGGCCATTGTTGCACATTAAACTTGTAAAAATGTTTAAGTCCAGATTTCCATTTGCAAAGGGACGTTGGGAGAAAATGCAATTTTAAAAAATATAGGAAGACCAGTTTCCAGTCAGTCCATAAAAAGAGATTTGGCCTTTGGGTTAGAGCCTCCGCAAGTTGTGAAAAGAAAAGGAGGATAGAGCCTTGAGTCGATTTCTTGAATGCTAAGATATTCTGTAAAACAAAGACAGATTGTAAAGCCGAATGATTTTAGAGTGTATGGTTGTGTTTCATATGGATATTTCTTGAAAGATTGAACATAAGCCATATCGATCCTATTCAATGCCAGTAAATCCAACAAGGGATAGCTTTCTAGTGGCTTTGCAGAAGGATATGTTGCAGTATTGTAACAATGCCCAAATGCATAACGATGCTGTGGAGTCGAACATATAAATGATATATTAGGCATCAAGGCAACAGAGAGGCTGACATACATAATATATGCTGCTAGCCGAAAAAGCCGGAAACCATCGTGTATTATAGAAATGTAGACAGAACCCAAACCAAAAAGATATTCTGTTACGTAAACCAGCAAAACAAGAGTATCAAGGGATCATTTGCTATTCTATTGTATATCTGGAGGGAGTTGTCTTGCCATTTGCATTTTACTTTACCTATCCTTTTGAATTACAACACATTCGCTAACTGGACCTTACAGGAAACGTGTAGCCACATTGAGCCTCACAGTCGCCAGATTTTCAATTTCTCATTTCAGGTGTTTTTTTCTATGGAAACATAACCTCGCTCCTTCCTCTCGCTCCTTCCTTGCATACGTGGTTTCCTTTACATTTATTTACATTTGGTATAACAGGGCTCTAATTTCCTTAAATGGACACAAAATATATCCATGATAATTACGCTCAAAGGATACTTTAATACAGGGTTTCCTATTGTCAGGAGGAAATTAAAATTATATGATTTTGTCCATCCACATGGACCAAATTGGATGGATATAAAGTACTATTTCATCCGGCCAAAATACAAAATTAAGATGGATAAAACCAATTTCATCCAATTTTGACCAAGCGCTTCATTTCATCCATCGCAACCCTGATTTAATAATAAATAAAATTAATTGACAGAAAGATAAAAAACCTTACAAATATTCAACCAGAGGTATTCTTGCAAAGTGCAAACTAGTAGGTACTTTAAATTTTCGAAGGATGTGGTATCTTCCTACGCCTTAATCAATGCATTGCGTATGTATTGAAACGTATTCACTAAAAGATTCCATAATAATATAGTAATTCAAGTGCATTCTTATTTTTAAAAACTTGAGACGCCTGCAATCAGATTTAAATTAGGAAATTGTGGGGCATAGGGTTTTAAGGATATTTAGTAATATTTTTAGGATTTTTCAGTCCTCATGATAATAACGAAGTTAATCTTCAATTTGAGGATACTCTTCCCCTATGAATGAACACATTAGGCTAATACCCACCTTAAAAATCGGCTTTTATGTTTTTAACAGCCACTGAAAAAAATAATTACAGATATCACTACAATAATTTTTTCGCTACACCCCCTTGGTTTTACGCATATAAATGAAACCCATAAAATTTAAATTGTTATTTTTAAACATTTAGTTACACTTTCAAAGTACTGAAAAATGCTGTCCCCAGTCGAACCATACTTTTTGTAGGTATTTGAATTAGTCGTGAGAATAAATAACTCGAATTTCAAAGATCGCTGAAAATAAGGCACTTGCTATCGTTCTCATGAGCTTTCGAAAGGCATACCTTATGCAATGCCCTACGAACTGCTTTTAAAACGTTATAGTAGAATAGGTACCTCAATATTTACCTCAATGTTTCAATAACATGCGCAGGATTGCAATAAGGATGCTATCTTTACGTCTACAACAGTTGGAAACGATCGGTATGGGTGTTATGAAAGTTATTGCTCATTATGTAGCTTCATTATTGTCTTCTTGGAACTCGCCTGCGTTTCAAATTACGTTCCTATTATCTCGAGTTACTGATGTGGTTCTTACAAAGTAATTATTTTGCATATTATTTTGACTATTTTGACTATTTTTCATATTATACCAAGGTCATACCTAGCTAATGGCTTTGTCATGAACAAAATTTACGCATAATACTACTACTACTAGTATCCACGTGCCACGCCATTAATTATCCTTAAATCTGAAACCAATAAATATTAATGTTACCGCGAACAAAGAAATATGAGCACTGCTAATTTCTGTATCCATATAATCATAACGACATTGCCAATAAGCAGTTACTGAAAGTGTAATTTTTTATACAATATTCAATAGTTTTGAAGAAAACCACAAAGAGAGTAGCAGGGATAGTTCATAGTTCAGCTTTATTCAAGTGACATCATATGCATATCAATTACACGAAATGATACAAGTAGGACGTTTCAGTGACCACCCTCGAGCCCAACCTCGAAGGTAGCCGTGGGTGAAAAGTGTTTTCAATAATTATATTTGTCGACTAAAAATTCAGTCGACAAAGGCGAGATGATAAAGCTTGAACTATGAACTGTGAATAAAAGTTTATCTACAGAAAAATTTATCCAGCATAATTATAATATATATCGATTACAAAGGATTAAAAATCGTTCGGCATTTACAGCATTTACGGCAGTAAACGGCAGGCGGCATATACGGCACACTCGATACCCTGATCACTGAACTATGTTTCTGTAATACGTAACAATGAGAAAGGAGTCTATACTATATAAGTAGAATTATGTTAGTTGTTACGATGAATTTGGCTGTTCATTACACGAAGAAAATAAATTATTTCTCGGAGGCATTCAGCTGAAAAAGAGAAGCAGTCGCGGAAATTGATAAGGAGCGAAAGAATAAATAAATGAAAAGAAATGTCAAAATAACTCTTTTTATTTGTGATTTTATTGACAGTTTGCTGTGCTCGTTTCATTTTGTGCTACTTTTGGTGTAAATGTTCCATTGAATTTTATTTACTCGACCGCTATTAAATTTTTATGCAGATAGATGCTCTTAACATTACGTTCTGACTGAGCCATATCTTGTTGTGTCTTATGATAAATGTGTCTACCTCTTAACGTCAAGTAGCACAACCTGTGCGTAGTATTTTGTTTTGTGTCCCTAGAATGCAAAAGGAAAATGGTTTATAGGAAGGCATTACTTTCATTACCTGTCCTCTAGGGTACCTTCCGACTGCAGACTTTTATTGTCTCCGTATGCTCAGAACTCGTAGCTCTGTCTATTCGTCATACGCCAGGCTAAAGCTAACTGTAAATGATTTATTTTCACTATGTTCTGTTTACTTATATTTTCTAAGGAAAATATTCAATACTTGCTCTTATCGACTACATTTTGCATTTTAAGGGCAGAAAAATGACAGCGTTGATTCTCACCGTGAAAAATGTTAAATCTCATGTCACCTAAACTGATAACCTGACTTATCTCCGTAATCGAAATCAGATTGTAAGGCCTTTACTCAAATCATTGAATTTTCATGAAAAATTCTTTTTTTTCGCATACTATCTGTGAAGCGTCAAAAAACAGTTAAAGGTGGCGCTGAATAAGGTGATAATATTGAGACAGGATAGCACTTGTAAACTACCAAAAAATCGTGCATATGTCATTATTTACAGGTTTGAAGAAAATCTTATCCGTGAAGGAAAATAGATATTTTTTAAAAATAGTTCAGAGAAGCCTGTCAAATTTGCAAAAGTTAATTTGGCAAAAATACTGTCAAAAATGGCAAATTTGGCAAAAGTAGATTTTTCACTTAGATATTTTATTATTTTGATATATATTTGTCTAAATTATTGAAATTCATTTGTACTCACAAATTTATAGAAACAAAGCTCTACCGCCACATTTTATTTTTACCTGTTATGGTGAACAACTGTGAGTGCCAGAAAATAGCAACGATTTCCATTGGTATCAGTTAAGAACGATAAAAACGTTCCTTTATATTTCTTTATGTAACTTTAATAATCCTAAAGTTTAAACGCATGCCTATTTATGTGTAAAACTAGATTTTATTTTTTGCCAAATTCATTTTTTGTTTTTTTCAAATTTCACTTAAGTGCTATTTGTCAAAGGCAAACTGACGGCACGATTTTTTTTTACCGAAATAACGTTTGCTAAATTTAAGTGCAACCCTTTTAAGGCAATTTGGCTGCTGTTCTTCTCAAGATACCTTTGAAGACGAGAAAGTTCGATAAAAAATAACATCGACCTAATCACTAAATTGAACTGCCTAAAAGGTAAAGGGGCCTGTTACGGTTTTTAGTATTGACCAGGACTTTCAGATATCCGACTTGAGTACTAACCCATTTTAACAGTAATAATTGAAGCTCAAAAAAATAAATATAAATATATGCATATTAATGGTAGCGTTGAAAATTCGATTTTCAGTTTGAATTATACTGAAAAAAGTTTGAAAAAAAATGAGTGGGTATTTACATTACACATTCATTTTTTGGACTTCTAATGATATAATGTCAAAAAACAAACGGAAATCGGTAACAAAAAGCTCGCCCTAGTAGGGCTACCCGGTACACAGCTGTATGGAAAATCATTAATGCAAGTATTGTTGTCGTAAATATTTGGTAGAAGCAGTCTTTAATATTTTATACCAATTAGTATTTCACATTTGATAGAAGCAGAAAAATATTCATAGTTTTTGAATGGCAGAAGCAATATTTTTCTTCTAATACTGGAGGAAATTATGAATGCATAGCAGCAGTTGGTTTTTCATAATAACTGATTTGACTATTAAATTCAATGTAAGGTAGAATCAGTATCAGACAATAATAAACCATTTTAAAAACGGCTGTAAATAAGTAGAGGTGATTGATTTTCGGCGAAATACACATGATTAACGGCGAAAACCGCATGATTCACAGTGAAAATGACATTAATCCTACGTATTCTGGTTCTCTGGGATTGTTGACATCATTCTGACCTATTCTGGTTCTCTGGGATTGTTGACATCATTCTGACCTATTCTGGTTCTCTGGGATTGTTGACATTATTCCGACATAGTCTAGTTCTCTGGGATTGTTAGTGCTATCATAAAAATGCGTTACTATAAAAGGTCATGGGGTCGTCCGATTGACCCCATTTTCTATACAGCTCTTTGCTGGGACCCCTAGGACACATTTGCAAAATCTGAGTGATATATCACAAACCGTTCGTGAGTTATCGTGTTGGCAGACGGACAGACAGACAGACACGCAACCCTATAATATAGCTACCGCTACTTAATAATGTGCTAAAAATTTGCATCTAATTGAAACAGCTTCTAATATTTTAAAGTAGTTTACATTTAGTAGTAGCAGTATATAATAAATTGGGATTTGAAGCGTTGAAGCAGTGTTTTTGTTTCTTGCATTATACTGGAATATCTGGTTCCTATTTACGAGCAACGCAAATTTTAGTATTCTGTGTTTTAACACCAGTCTTGAAAGCTATTATGTTTACATGTTGTCATTGCACGAACTCAAATTGGTGGCGGCATGTTGGGCGGCAAGATGCGATGGGTTCGGTAACGTTAATAAATACACACACAATGTAATTTACTTTAAAATGACTCACGTGGAAGTGTACATAAGACATGAGACACACTCTTAGCGGGATTAAGAATTGAGATAGCATTCTATTACGTTTCATTGAATGTCAAGCGTGCGCGTGCGTTATCTTTTTGAATCAGCACATGTAGTAGTGCTTGCAGCATCAAAACACAAAGAAATCAAACACACGTAGTATTTGCAGACAAACTGCAACTGTTAAATAAAAACTGGAGTTAATATTTTTCATCCGTTTATAAATGTACAAAATCATCTTTATTTGCACAAAATTCGATCAAATATTACGTAAAATTCGATAATATTATTAATGATGTTGTTATTATATATTTAAATATTATTATGACTGACCGCTTTAGAAAAAGGTCGTTGTTTAATGGGACGAACATGTTTACTTGTATGCATAGAGTGAATAGACGTGATACGCAGCAGCTATCTCTTTCATTCCTGTCTTGTAGTTGATTTGACTCCTTAGGCCTATTTCCAGAAAGTAAAAGACAACATCAATTTAGTCAGCAAATATTGATATGTTGCTCTGAATGGAAAATTGTAATTGTGCAAACAAATTGTTTATTAGATTGACGAGGCCCTTTAATAGTCTCTTTGCAAAGTCATTGAAAGGCCATATCAAAGGAGTGCAACGTGCTCAAGGGTAGCTCTGTTATTGATTCATATTTGCCAATGACGCTGTAATACAGATATATGACCATGAAGGCCTCTCATCCTAGTACTGCACTGGTGGCCACACTGACACGGTGGTGGTTGTGGTGGCTAAGCTCAGATACTCAGAAGATCAGAGTGGTAGGTAGTAATTGTAATTGTAATTGTAAGAGCTTTATTGTCAGACACTATACAGATTCATTATTACACAAATCTGATTTCCA
>JAAAYG020025307.1:0-17120 GCA_009936455.2 Tomocerus minor | reverse complement strand
GAACCTATACAGGTTGAGACACCATTCAGCCTAAGGACTGAAGACCTTAGCCGCTCGGCTCTCGCGACCTGGCTTAGTAGACTAGAGTATTCAGTTAGGGGCTTTAAAATAAATGCTAGCAAAGTATTATGCTCTGTTTCAAAAGCAATTTCCTGGGATTAGAGGGGACTCAGAAAGTAACACTTAACATATAAGTCGGAAATCCCAATATTAGTATTATAATCGCTTTATAAATAGATACCTACTTATATGAAAAATCTAACAAGTCATACTCTTCTAGAATTAAAGTACATACTTTTTAGTAATTCTGGCAACCTCACCCGGTCAAACGCGAGTAAATCTCATCATTTATGAAATTGAGCTACAATAAATAATTGTCTTTCACGAATCCGGACGCAAGATTAGGAAGTTCCGTACTTAGTGCTTTCAAATATCCCTTTCTCGAAAAAGGGTGAAAAAGCAAGCAGAGCAGGTTTGACATTATGTGAGCCAATGTTGACACAGTTGTACAACGGACAGGTTGGAAGAGTTGAACACACTCTTATCAAATTTTGTAAGAATAACTGAAATATGAAATAATCCAAAGTTAAAAACAACATTTAAACAGTGTCTGACGCTTGATGCAGTAGTAGTAAAATAATAATGACCTGTAAAGACGCTTGTCTCTCTTTAGCTAGAGGTTCAGATGTTCTTGCAAAAAATTTCCTTGGGGGAAATGGAATGGCAGAAACCTATGAAATAAATACCAAACACAATATTAAATATATGCATAATAATATAATAAATGCTACAGCAAATTAATTCGCTAATCTAGACTGAATACCTTTCGACCATATTTCTTTCTCATGTGACTGTACAAATCCCGAAATCTTCTATAACGTCTTAATACAGTCCATCGTTCACTGGAAGTGATTATGCAGATTTCATACTGAAAGTGAGTACTAGATCCACTCCCTCTTAAAACAAACGCGGGAATATTAATGTCCAATACTCCGGGAATGATGCCTTCTCCTACAAAAACAATGTCACACAAATATTTTTTATTTTCTTCGCTATTTTCGACATGCTTTTCTGTTAGTGCAATAACTACCTGGACTAAGGGGAGCCCATAATCCAGAATTCATTGATACTGATCTTGGAAGTCCTTGGTGCAAAGAATGTGATGATCCTTCGTCGTCCTATTTTACAAAAATCAACTCAGTGAAAAAGCAACTAACGACAAGTATTGTAACACAAATGCTAATTGCACGAGATAAGATAATATTATTAATGAGCTAAAATTTATTTAAATAACTAACCGAGCCAGATCCATGTGCATGATTAAGACCAGACGGCATACTTCTTCGACTACAAGACAAAAATAAAGTGTAATGAAATGGTTTCACTCAAATTAATTTGCAACTTGTTATAGTTATCATTAAAATTACTTACTAGCTTCGCCTTCTTAGCAGTGTAGACTCTCTTGATGGAAGATTTGGTTTTTGACCCGATTTTAACTGCTCAAAAATTTCTCTAAGTCTTTTTTCAACACCCTGTTCAACTAGTATTTGAATCCTATAAAAACAAATGCTTCACATTAATCTCCAGTTTCAGTCCATAATATTTGGTGTCTCTGATGTTGAAAATGTTTCGGTGATTAAAAAGATTACTAACTGTTCGTCTTGATCAGCGACACTGGAATGAGCTTCGGAATCTTCCAATTCACTATCGTTTGCTGTATTGCTATCCTCGCATTTATCAAAATCAAAAGTAGACTCTTCATCTTCAAAGCAGCATAGCCAGCGCTGTGGGGAATTGGCATCCATAGCACACTCAATTTCTAAATACCTTTTCCTAAGCTCTTGTAAAACTACCATGTGATTATTCATTTCTTCTTTATCGCAATCATTCTCCAGACACTCAAGAACCACTGTCTTCTGTTCATTTATTTGTTCCACAAGACGTTTTAGCTCAATGGAGGCTTCCTCTGCAGACAACTGCAAAGTGCGATTGGTCATATTCGGAGATATGATTTCGTGTCCATGTCCAATCTGGGAGTCTAATTGTTTGATAGGACTGATATCTTCTGATTTTAAGCTATTTATATCATTAGTTTTGCTTAGACGACTGGGTGATGAGTCTCTCATCATTTCCGAGGATCGACTAGGTCTCTTTGGAGTGACTGTATTTAGCAATTCATTACTTCCATTTCTGGTAACGTCACTACTGCCAATGTTCCATTGAACGGGACCTGTATTGTCTGAGGTAGTTGAGCATGCGGTATAAAAACTATCCCGTTCATTGGAAGAGTTATTCTCCTCTAAATCTAACTTGAGCTGTTTCTTTCGATCATCTAAATTATCCCCGTCGCACCCCTCTGTCGAATTTTCGATTATCGTCAAAAGTTTTTGTTTACTACTGTCAATATGGGCAAGTTGGCTCACGATTAATCTTTCCTGGTCTGCTATCAAAGCCAAATCCGATTCCAGACGACTTATTTTGTCTTCACTAGCAACCATTTTCGAAATACTCAGATCTATATCACTCTCTACCTTTTTACATTCATCGCTCTTCTCAAAGTATAGCCCACGGTATTCAGTCAATAAATCTGTGGACTTATTCAGAATCTCCTTATCATTTTTGTATTCTTCCTCTACCCTTTTTATTTCCTCAAGAATCATTTTTTCACTATTCTCTAAACCTTGCTGTTGCTTTTTAATTGAGGATTTTACATTTGGATCAGTACAAGATGTCAGTGTTTCAGCCAACTCCTAAAGTTTAAGAACAAATCGTAAAAATATTATTAGTAATTTATCACATTCTGGTTAACTAAATATTCTATATTTGGACTAAAGTAAATGCCAATGCGACATACGCACAATACAAAACGATAAAAGTGCAATTATAAAAATAAAATAAAATTTGCAGGCAGGCAGCTTCGCAAATACTACCTTTATCTTATCGATAACTGAATTTTGTTGTTGTTGCAGAGCTGTCATATTGCTTTTTTTCAAGTCTTCTAGCTTTTTCAATTGCTCAGTCAAATGCTGCTGAAACAATGGCTTCTCCATTGACAAAAGAGCTTTCAGATCACTTTCTGATTTGCCGAGTTTAGTGCTTAGTTCTGACGACAATTTACTTGCAAATGTCCCCACTTCCTTTTGTTTACTTTCAAGTAAAGTTCGCAAGCTGTCTACTTTTTGAGCTTCTGCCTCAATCTTATATCAAAAGTAAGCAAACCAAACAGCACGGCACGAGAAACAAAAACACACGAGACAAAGTCCGTTAAAAAACATAACCAAATAAAAAACGAACAAAAACTTACTAAAATTTTTCTAGTCAAGTAATGAACAGTCAATAGTTTAAGTGAATTAAATATTTTAAATAGATATTCTGAATCAGTGATCACTAAATCAAAAACTAACCTGCTCCATTTCCTGGTCGGTTTCCCATTCTAAAAATTCCCTTCTTCTCTTTAGATCTTTTTCCTTTGACTGCAAACTTGCTAATGTATCCTGCTCCTGCTGCTCTAATCTTTTCCAGTCTTCTGCCAGTCGTCTTCGGTGAGCCGAATACTCTTGCTCCAATTTAAGACGACGCTGTAATGAATAAATGATAAAATCAATGCATGACATCATGACATTTACTACTGGAATTTCAAGATGGATGAATAAATTAAAAGATTACAATTGCACTCACTTCTTCCAGTTCTTTTTGAGCTGAATGAATAGCTGCACTCTTATTTAACTGTTCTGCTTTCCAAGCTTCCTCCTTTTCAAGTTGCAATTGCTACAGACAATATTAACATTAATATTGATACAAAAAAGCACATCATTTTCTACGAATTAGCATATGCAATCAAATTGAGTGGCCAAATATATATAATGTTGACATAAATTTTACTTGATAGCTATTTTTCTGTTCTTCAAGAAGTGCTTTCTGATTCATCAGCTCTTGACTTTCTTTTTGCAGACGCGCTTCTTCTGCCTCTAACTGCTTCCTTTTCTCTTCTAATAAAATATTCTCTTCTCTAAATGGGATACATACAAATAACCTACATTATAGCGAGGATTACATTATTTATGAGCTAAAAATGCTATAATTTTTAACAGATCTTCAATAGAAAGTCGAAAATATTTGGGTACCCTGCTGCCGCAGATATTGAGTTATCAGACCAAGCTAAATCCGAAGCTGAGCGGCTAAGAAAAGACAGACGACTTAAATTCATATGAGAACGAGAGCCTTCTTTTCTTAATTTTTCAGCTTCTGCAGGATCATTGTATCGAAACATATTTGTCCGGCCCAAGAGTATAACGCATCCTGAATTTAGTTCCATTTAAATAAATATTATCAAAATAATAAAACAAAATAAACCCTAAACACGAGTTATGAATTTTTGGCATTTACCTTGAAACAATCTAGTCGGTTTATCAATTTGTTGTCCATTAACCCAACAAACCGCTCCGCTGTTAGGAACTAATGTTGCTACACCATCTTCAAGCATAATACTGCAATGCTGAGACTCCAGTCCTTGTCCTTTTAAAGTGATATCGTGCTTATCATCAGCTTCTTCCGAACCAATCTTAGTCTCTCCTTCCTGCAAAAAGTTTTACAACCGTGAAACACATAATTGATTTACACGATTCCATTTGTATTTGTAAAATGAAATTTACTTTGAGGTGATAGAGTGTTATCCCAGTACTCAACAAGTCATCATCAATACCAATTAAATGGGGCATTAATGAGTCCAGAACGACACCAGGTCCAGCCTTCCTTAGAGCCAAATCTTTCTGCTCCATTAAAATTTTTTGAGTTTCCTTCCATTTTTCTGTCCATTCTTCAGTAAGGGATTTTTCTTTTGCTTCTTTTTTATGCAATTCTTCTAGGACATCGGAGCTTTGTACCTAAAATGCAAAATAATCTCTTGATTTTTCCATATCATCCAGCTTTAGCTTTACCAAATATCAATTTCTGCATTTTCTTTAAGCTTAAGTCATAATTTACCTAACTTTGAATGGTTTATTACTTATGTATTACAAAAGACAACTCACCTCAGTTCCTAACATTTGTTTCAACTTGTTTATCTCGGCTCTGAGCTCCCGAATGAGTTTAACGTTAGAATCTTCATTTATTGTCGGTTTATTGATAATGTTCTTGGCTCGGTTGGCATATCGAAGAGTACTTAGTGTTTCCCCATAATTACAGTCAGCAGGTGATATAGCTAAAAAAGATCGATGTAAAATAAGGTCCAGTGAAAGTAACTTTCAGATAATAACGGCTACTAAAATCTAATGAGACTTACTTGCAATCATAATTGTTTTTGCGTTGCCTCCTAATGAATCCTTCAACAACCATGTCAAGACAGAATCTCGATACGGTATAAACACTTTTTTCTGCGTCTGAGAAAACTCTGCCAAGGCAGATATTACAGAACCAAGTGTGACTAAAGATTTGTTGATATGGGCCCCTTCTTTTAGCCGTTGTCCTGTAGCACCAGTGGCATCCGCTCTTTCACTGAATTAATTTACAATAGTTTCAGCACTTATATAATGAGTTTAACTGTTGAGATGAAAATTTGAAAATAAATAATCCGCGTTGTCCATTACCTCCCAGCCAAATCGACCAAGTGGATTTTAGAAACTGTTTCGGATGGCATATCTCCAATAAAATTAGCTTGTACGAAAGTCATAGTAAAGATAGCATGACTCCTGCTGCTCACATCATTCATGTTGGTACTGGCTGTTGTTCTGTTACTATTTCCTCTACTCATTACTCCTTCGATGTCTGCATAGTCCATCACTAAATGCTTTGACAATTCTTCAACGTAAGGTCCAGATTTAGGGTGTTCTCTTACTTTGAGACTATGCGTCTGATTGCCCTTCAAAAGGTCTTTTACTCGTTCGTTGTAAATTTCTAAGTAACTGACTTCAGTTCTGTACGTCGTTCCCTTCTCTTTACCTTGAAACATTCTATTGAACATATCCTAAAGAAAATAACAGAAACTTTTCATTCAACTGAAAATTAAAACACGGTTTCTTTTCATAAATTATAACATATAAGTTAAAACACATACTTTGCAGATTCTTGGAATAAGTCCCTGAGATTCCTGAAAAACCATACATAAATACAATTTTAGTTACGTTCATTTACATAATAAAATTACAACGAATGGTTTTCTAATCCTATGTATATATAAGTAGTGCTCTAACATAATATAAGGTTAATTTTTCAACTAATATCAAGTAATAAGTTTTTATAAAACCCACTGGTGGTGAGGATGCTCCCATCATAGTGTGTGTTTTCCCACTGCCCGTTTGACCGTAAGCGAATACACACGCGTTGTACCCTTGAAATGCATTTCCAACTACATCCATACCAAGATCTTTGAACACCTGTTCTTGTGAAGCAAAATGTTCGTCATTTTCGTCAAAAGACCAATACGAGAAATCAAATGTAAAATCCTTCCACTTCTCTCGAAACCCCTCTCCCTCTTGTTTCGCGGCTGATACCTAAAAATGCCGAGACAAAAACGCAATGAAAATTTGTTAATATATACAAACCAAAAAAGTAACAACTGTTTACATTTTCCATAATAAAATTACCTTGTGGTTCCCAATTCGTGTTTTCTTTCCTTCCATTTCAATGATGGGTTGAGCATTCATCCCCAGTTCCCTAAAAACGTAATATATCAATTTATTACCTTGCATACATACAATTGCATACATATTTAAACATTATAATTTTAAAATAAATGTAACCTTGAGTTGAAGGGACGGACACGAACAGCAACTTTGACAGATGCCATTGTGGAGAATTCCGGGAGAAATGTTATTTAGACTGAAGGATTTATGTTGTTCTCCTTTGAGTATTTTCTGCTTCCTTTTCGGCTGCTTCCGAATAATTCTTCCAGCATACAAAACAGTTGCTGGCAGTGTTAATCCTGCATTCCAATAATTAATCATTAATAAGTCGTATTTTAAAAAGCTAACAAAAAAATAACATCACTGGACCACAATAATTTAAACTGCATGTTATCTTTATGTTATGCTTACTTTATCATGCTTCGTTCCGTTCGACTGTCATCTACTCGTGAAACCGTTATACTTTAGTTAAGTTTACATAATATAATTAAACTTTTCCGAACAGAATTTTTTGAGCACAGATTACATGTAATTCGAAATAAACAAATGGTCAAGGAAAAAAATAGTGCTACAGAATGCACAAAGAAATGTAAGCGAGCAAAAATCAACGATTAGAGTCGTTCTTTGTCCAAAAAATGATCTGGTGGATCCTAAAAATTCCAAAAGGGGTGATCAGCTGACAGTAACATATATTTTACAAAATAAACTTTACAAAATATATTTACATTTACTTACAGAAAGCAGACCAGTGATTGAAGGAAATAATATTTTTGATTTATAGAGAAGTACGCAGTTCTTATGAAATTAAAATTTTTGAACTCCTGGCTCAACTCATACCAATCAAATCAACCAGTGTCGTTTACTTTGTATTATAACAATGTAAACTGCTAAGTAAGTGGTTTAGTAATTGCAACAATTTATTTTTACACCGAAAACAAGTATAGAATAAATTATAGAAAACGAGTTTACAGTTATTTAGAGATAATAGCTGATATTACTCATTACGCACACCAAAACTAACTAAACCAAACCAATCACATGATGAGCTAGAAAATAGAATGTAGAATTGCGTGATGAACGACTTTTTGGGTGGTGTGTATTAATTAATTGTTCAATGTTGAATGTAAATATGCAAATCAATTCGACAGGGCAAGAAAGGCTCTTTGGGGAGCTAATTTCCTGCGAACGGGAATAGTTTGCAATTTAAATCTCGTAGCGGGAAAATTACTTGTTTAGGTTACTTGACATGGTTATTTTTTAGCTTTCGTGAATCAATCCAGTTTATCCAGTTCCAGTAATGATAATTCATGGTGACCAATTTCCAAATTCCATAGCCCTCTCTGACTGGAGCTAGATATTTGACAAAAACGATGTCATCCTTTCATGTATTAGATACTGATATAATAAATGAAAATAGGAGCAACATATTTTTTAAAGATCCCTCATATCAGGTATATAATATACGCAGGACAGGACTCCACTTTCATTCGGCTTATACGAATTCGTACTTGAACTTCATCGAAACTTTCTAACGACTTTCACTTTTCGATTTACACAATTTTAGAAAGCAAATGCTGTTTGAGACTGAATGTTGCTAATACACTATGATTTTTATATAGAGAACCAAAATGACTTCGGACAAGAAACGGGCCTGGAGGTCATTGAAACAGATAATTACCTTAGAGCGTTCGATGCCTTGGGATAAAAGTAGTGTACATTGTAAGTAGTTACTAACTGCCTTGTACTGTGCTGATTACTAGTATTATTATTTGATTTTCTACACTGTCTACCTTAGAATCCGTCGTTAGCACCATTGCCACAGATATTATAATTTTGCATCGTATAATAATTACTTACAACTGTATGATTTAGTTTCAAACTCACAATGAAATTTTTGCAGATTCTACAATAGATGCTCCTCAATCTGCGAAACCTCCCAAAAAGTATTCAGATGTTTCTGGATTACCAGCAAAGTACAGGGATCCAACGACAGGGTTGTTGTACGCATTGGTCGAAGAATACGGAATTGTAAAGACTTTGCCAAGTGATATCGTTTCCGGCTACATAGGATTACGAAAATGTGTAAATCATGTGTAAGGGAAGCCAATAAACTATCAAAATTATTGTCACAATAAAGAGGCTACTGCGATACGAGTAGCACTATTTATATTACCTACCTCATTGTAATATCTGACTTAATTGCGCAATTACATACATTCCATAGCCGTATTCAGAATTCAGTTTCAAAAATTTTGCGGTTTTTAATACATTCAATAAATACATTCTGCATTTTTATCTTATATCCGTGCTGGTTTACAACTACATAATATTAAATTCATCAACTTAGATTTTTTATTCAGCTGTCGCATCATGATATTTTTTAAGTACTGAAAAGTTAATAATGATGCATGCATTTTCATGAATGTACACTAGATAGAATAATATGTGCTCTATACATGGAATTTTTATGCTGTAATAAAATTACATCAGTATCAATATCAATCATTTGTATACTTTCTTGTTGGGTGAAACGTCTAGTATATAGTGATTCACTACTACCGAAGTTTTTTGACGACTTCCAAACTTCCAAACTTTCTTTTCAAGCCATTCAATTTACAAAGGAGGTACATTGTGTGTATCATTAATCAATATTGACGTTCTTCATTAATCGTTACAAGGTTAGTGCTCATTACGATACAAATATGGTGAAAGTTAAAGCATATTAAAATGGCGGAGTGAAAGTTTTAAATCTATAGAATCGATCGAATAACATTAAATACTCTCTATTACATTTTAAAACAATCAGAAATAATAGCGTTACGTCATTTTCGAATTCAGCAGTGGTTGAAAGTGAAGCATGCATGGTTGAATCGTTTTGCAGACAACATTTTATTGGAAATAGGTTGAGCAGTAAAAATGCAATGCAGATTCATTCTTATGCCAAATCCTGTTTGCATGGTTGAAGGCGCCAACAGCAAACAACGTAAACAAGGGAAGTTGTTCTCTCTCTATTTCAGTATAGGTCTCGGAATTGGAGGCAGAGTATTATCATTTGTTCTGTTCCAGGAACGCAGTTATCAAGCCGTCAGCCGTGACAGACCCATCCTAAATTAAACAGCGATCAGGTAAGCAAATTGTCAAATACTAAAGTTGAAATTAGTTATAATAGTTGATAATTGGCCAATAACCGTGAAGTGTACATCAAAAATGGTCTGTAACATGCCCTTTTATATTTACCTTGTGTGTGTGGGTTATATTTTTATCATATGTGAATGTGAGGCAATCAAAGTAATCAATAATCCAACCGATATGTATGCCTTTGTTACAAGTGACAAGAAACAAACATTTTAACAGGTTTAATTTTCAGCAGGGCATACTTTTTAGAATTTGTTGACTTTTGACGACATGGCGTTCGGGCACATCTGTTGACACCTTGATACATATAAAAACAATAATATTGTCAATTCGGTCAATTGTTTACAGCTAAAGCCTAAAGCCATATTTACAAAAAATCCCAATCGGGTTTTTGTTTTTATGAATATAGTATGCATTCATATATAACATAATATTTGCTGACATACAAAGCATTTATGTCAACATGTAGAAATTGACTGATAATGAGACAAAAGCCATTTTGACATTTTTGACCATAATTTGGGGATACTCTAATTCATACAATCAATTGGTCATTGAAAAATTTTGAATTATGAATGGACTTATGCAGATTAATTAAAAATATGAATTACAAATACACTAATTTAATGCAGATGCAATTGCCACTAATGCATACTAACCCGACTTTCAACTAATTGCATTCCATAGGGTGTTGTTGTGTCATAGATATTCATAGGATGATAGTATTAGCCCAGCGAGCGTTTTATTACAAATTGTTTAACCAACTATGAAAGTCGAGGTAACATATTTACTTAAATCTAATTTATTGCAAACACCTAGGTTCCAACGCTAAATCATGGATGACGAAAACGACGATACCACTGTTTTTACACTGAAGGAACTTATCGAAGAAGAAGATGAATTGCACGAAGAATCTGTGGCTGTTCTTGGAGGTACTGTTACTAGAAATTAATGATACATTGGTGCATCTGGATTATTAACGAATACAATTAATGGGTACGAATTATTCAAAAATTGTCCTTTCAGCTTCCGACGCGAAAAACTGCTCCTACTCCAATGGATATATGAAAAGGCAGGCACTTTATGCCTGTTTGACTTGCAACCCTTCATCAGATCCAGATTTCCAACCAGCTGGAGTTTGTCTAGCATGTAGCTACAAATGTCACGACAAGCATGATTTAGTGGAATTATACACAAAAAGGTAAAGTCTTCGTTTTAAAGTCTCAGTTTTTAAGAGAATTGAAAAAGATCTCAGTGTCAGTCGTTAAAGGGATTTTAGAGATTTAATGTTACATCGCTTAATTGTTATTGTGTTTGAATGGTATATCTTTTTATAGAAATTTTCGCTGCGATTGTGGCAATAAGAAGTTTTCGGGAAATCCATGCCTTCTACAACAGGTATAGATAGTATTTTTGTAATTACATTATAAGACACATTTACATATATCTATTATACAATTACAGTTTTGATTTGTTAATCCAGTTGTTAGTAGATAGAGTAAGTGTTTGACTTTGACTGAAATTATGTGATTGTAAATTACAAAAATTGTATACATTTATAGGAAAAAGAAGACGTGAATCATGATAATGCGTACAATCAAAACTTTAAAGGAATGTATTGTACGTGTCATCGTCCGTACCCAGATCCAGAGGATGAATCTGGCGACCCCATGTACCAATGCGTCATGTAAGTATTTTAAAAACTGCATATAGTTGTTACGAAATAGATTCCCTCTATTTTTACCGATCGAACTTTTCTACACGACCTAAATTATTTTAGAACCTGTAGAATTTCTGTAAAAATCATTACTTTAAAACAAATTCTATTAAAACAGGACTGTATGGCTTGTACAATTGCTCAATCGAATGCCTGAATGGTTTATACGCATAATCTATTGCATGTTTACCGCTACTCCTTTGTTTAGTCGAAATGAATTAGTTGTATTACTTAAAGCTTTCAATTCAATTGGTCGAATCTACAATTTACATCACATGCAATGCTTAAAACGTGTTTTGATTTTTTATTGCAGGTGTGAAGACTGGTACCACGAGAAAGTATGTTTTACTTTTGTTTTTCTTGCTGATTTTTAGTTTTACTAAGCTTCATAATCAGTAATTACAATCAATTTGTAAAATATTTTTGAGTAAAATATTCTTGTGTTAATAGCATTCCACTAAAAATTGGCCGGAGATCGAAGATTTGGACGTCAGTTTTGAAATGATTTGTGGGTTGTGCATGTCAAAATATGATTTCCTTGGACACTACGGTTCTTTTGTCAGTAAGTTTAAATATTTAACTTTAAAAGGCTATAATATAAAGCTAGCTCTTTTGGTAATGATGTATTAATAATTTATTATTCATTGACAATAATACCAACGCTTGCATTAATAATTACAGTCAAGAACAATGTCACTGAGCAAGAAAAATCAAAAGCCGATGATACGGCCGAAGAAAAAACTGGAATGAATACCGATGTGAAGCCTGTATCAAATGATGACCAAGGAAATGCCTGTCAGAAAGACGGAAAGGCTGCTAGTAATTCCGGCGGCGAAGCTTCTGGTAATGTCTGCCTCTTGCCCGGTTTAAAGAAAACGCTAATGACTGAAGGACAATTATTAATGGCTGGATGGCGAAAGAATCTGTGTCGGTGCTCTGATTGCAAGGTATTTTTGTTGGGCACTTAAATTTTGAGTCTTAATTGTACGATGGCTGTGAAATGTTTTTGTGCACTAAGGAGGATTAGCCAAAATCATAGTAATTTATCTGTAATTTATTGTTGTTAAATGATGCAAAATAGTATTTTACATAAATGTAGGAAAAATATGCTTCGCTCAAGGTGTCATTCCTTCTTGACGAAGAAGACACTTTTGAAAAATATGAAGCAGAAGGGAAAGCCAAAGAGCAGTGCGCTATGGAGAAGAGTGAAAAAGACTTTGACACAATGTTTGCTTCTCTTGGTCGAGTTGGTCAAATGGAGGCGATTCATGGTGATTATTTTTTAATGTTTACTAATTGGTCACAAGTTTGAAAATAATGGAAAATGGATTAATAATTGACAAACTGTTTTTATAAAGGTATTAACGATATGAAGGAGTCAATGAACGAATTTTTCAAGAAATTCGCTGAAAACGGAAAGGTGATTCGCAAAGAAGATGTCCAGGAATTGTTTGATAATATAAAAGCAAAACGTCGGAAAACGGAAAACGGCTATGTTCCCAATATGTGCCGCTAATTTATCGTGCATTGCAAAAGCATTGAAGTATGTTCTAATTTCTTATGTTTTAAATACGTCGTCCCTGTTTAATTGCCGTTGCTAATTCTAATTCAGTATAGCTAAAGCGAAATGTCTTCAAAAAATTTGACCGACTGCAATTCATGCCGTTATAGATCTTTCGTTACTCAGAATTTCAACATTAACTTTGGAGTACAATAATTTTAAGATGTTTAATGGTCATTATATTTAGAGAGTAAATAAGTAAAACTTTTTATTTCTGCATGATAAATAAAATTTCAATGCAGCAATTGTTACATATAATCATATTATTGTAGACGAATAAGACACTGCTTTTGTGACTAAATCTTGGAAAGTATTGACATTCTTAATTCTTTTGAATTTATCAATTATACTGCTATTCATCTTAGCATTTATTGTCTTATTGTACTCGACAGTATCATCTAGGTGTATATAAATCCTTCCGATTATAAAATAAGTCAGATAAATTGTTAATGAAAAATATGATTAAATTAAGCACTTTTGTCTGTCTCAATAATTTTCGGATTCTCCATTCGCTTCTCCGTATTCCTCTTTATAATCCAAATGTTTGTCATTATAGCCCATAAGTTCGAATTCTTGCTCAGCTTTGATATCTGCAGGAGATGAAATCATGAACGGAACATCCCAATTCTTTTTCCCAGTTCCAACATAAAACCAACCAAAGTTAGGTGTCTCTAGAACATGGTATCCAACAAACCCAGGCCAATACAAAGAACGAAGAATGGCGATTGTTTCATTCTTGTCTAATTGTACACCCCAACAACCTACAAATGTATTTATATTGCCAAATATCCAATCATTAGTAGGTTTCTATTAGTACCAAAACGCGAGGCATTAGTACCAAAACCAAACAGCAAAATACAAAATTATGTTTTCCTAGGACCATTCCAAATGTTAGAACCGACTTGCATTATATGAACTTTTGTTTTAAAAAAGGTGCGTTTTTAATGTGTTAATAGCTTCATTTCAATATTTACGTAATTCTAATTTGAAAACAGAGCAATTCATAACAGAATGAAATAGACATGACGAGGAAATAACCTGCTAAATTACCTTTAGGTTCATCAACAGCTAATGGATCCAAGAAATCTAGGCTGATATTATATTCAGATCTTACGACGATGTTTTTATCCCAAGGATTCACAGGACGCCGTAAATGATAATACTGGTATAACTGGGTAGCGTCAGACTTACTTAAACCTATGAAGCAACATTCATTTCATGAGAACCGAGATTGCACAAATAAAACAGATTTGAGCCCTCAAGTTTGGCTAATTGACAACTACATAATAGGAACATAAGTTCTTCGAGCGCAGAGCAGTCGAGCAGTTTATAACTTGGTTAGGAGGCAAGGCTTTTGTAGTTATTTTACATAAACCTTGCAAGTAAAAGCTAAAGCTGAACTACTCTACATTATGGTTCTATATACATTTATGTCGCATATTCGGGGATCTCTCGACCAACCTAATGCCATCCATTCACATATCCAACGACTGCCAACGAGTAACGAGTTGACTCAGTTTAAAACTTCAAAAATTGACATCCCAAAGCAAATGTAATCTACACGTTCTGTACTGTACTGAACAGGGTCAATTAAAATGAACCTCAATTGCCAGCCAGTGGTGTCCCTAAAATATCCTGCGTAAGTTTATTATCGTCCCGCTTGTACCTACGCTTTTTATTTTACATCCAACTTATACTTCGTATAGTCGTGATTCACATAAGAGAGCTGGGAATTGTGCCAAATATCAAGGTTAATGTATTGTGTACTGGTATGCGCTTTTCAAGCTTTATTATTTAAATACAAGAATCTAAACACATATTCATAATAACATGGTCGTTGAAAATCCAATGCAAAACTAGATCCACGATTATGCTAAAGGCTACTTAAAACTTAAATTTGCACACGAATGTAAAATATTTAATATTTAATAATTAGCTAATTAATTGTTAATGCTACCATGCAGTATTTTATACTTGAAAAGTAATTCCATGAATACTCAATTGTAGCACAATTAGTAATCAATTTTCATGATTGTGTCTGTGGATTATATCCGTGAATTTACGGGGACATGGACATAGTGAACAATGTTTCCATGAATTTTAATATAGCTCTATATAGCTCTACAAATTCTTATGATAATTTTAAATTAAATAAATTATATTTTAACTTTGTCATGATATAAAAATTAATCGTATACTGCACATTCGTTCACAAATTACCTTCAAACATTTGATTTTCCATGGTAAGACCTGTTGGTGCTTTCAGCAGTGCTCCACGGGGAACAACGGCTGCGTCGTTCACTATTCCAGATACTGTAGCAGATAGTCGTTCTTCTTCTTTAATGGTGAGCTAATTAATTTCATAATTAATGCTCCAAATTGTCCGAATTAAACAAAAAGCCCTATATACAGTTCAATTAAAAAAGTTACCCAACACCCATCAACATCATCCACAATATCGTCAAAGCCGTCACTGACTGGAACTTCGGTCTCACAATCCGTGGCAGGGTCTCCCACAAAATGGCCTCTGCAATTTAGTCCTAGACTCATCATTTCGTAGCTTATGGGGTCCAACAATAAAGTCCAATTCAAGCCACGATCATTACTGGCAAATATTAAAAGATCATGAAAACACAAAGGTATATAAAACACTGCGAAACAAGTTATTGAAGCTTTGAAAAGTGTGATTTGATGTAAAATCTTGTAAATTAATTTTAAACATCATCATAATCATAATTAAATAGCTTTATTTAATGAATGGAAAAGTTGTCTCTATATAGCAATTATAAAGAATCAGAATTGGCAGAAACATAATATTATTATTGTTGTAAAAGACCTGAAGAAATATGTCCTATCCTTAAGATAGTCTTTTCCGATTCCAGTGGCAATGAAATAGTCTCTTTCTGTTCCATTTATTTTGGCAATAAGATGAACACTCTCAAACTGATTTTCCTTTCGTAAAATTGTCAGGGATGATTGCATTTCCACATGCTGCTCAACTGAAAATACCGTTCCAACGGACGCTAAATAGTCGAGAGCAAAATTGAGTTTCTTCCAGTCCATGGTAAGACCGACAATTTTATATTATTTCACTTGTTCAAGAAATAAGGAATATATTTCAGGAATTATTGATTATTGAAAAAAGCTACAATAGCAAAGATGGAGACCTAGAGCTTATAGCCACACCATTTACGTAAATTCGAATTTACGCTGAGGTTGTTGCAATTACAGAAAGATTATTATCATATTAGATGTATATAAATCATTATTTACATAAATTACTATGGTCCCCCTGCAAAATTAATATGATGGTAATTTTATTACGAACTACGATAATATCCAGCCGCTGAGGAAATAAATGCAATTTTCAAAAAAAAAAGACTGGAGGGGAATGTGATAGAAGTATTTTCATGTTGACTTTGCTTGGTATAATATATATTGGCATATAGCGCCTTGGGCATAGCTGTAAGAAAATTGGACGATTGAGTCTCATCTCATGTCGTAGCTTTCAGACCCATGCATGGGCTACCTCATTCTGTGATTCTGTTTTTATTATTATTATTATTATTTCCTTTATTTCAAAGACCATTACGCAGTTTACGTGTAACTGTAAAAATCTCTGATCCATACTTTTGCTTTTGCAAACTTTTTATATACTTTTGTATTGCTTCATTTTTTAGTTTTTCATGTTTTATAAAGCATTGCTGAGTCGATGCGGAATCTCCGGACCACCTATCTGGAAAAATATCCACTCATGGACCGGAACGCCGAACGGACCCTTGCATCCCCTGTCCCCTACCCCATTCTGGAGTTACCTAGCGCCTTGCGATTGGCTTGTGCAGATCTGATAGAAAGGTAGTAGGGGTTAGGGGTAACATGTCTGTCTCTTGCTGGTAGACCTAGAATAGCAGTTTTTCAGTTGCTAATGGAAAAATGATTCAATGCGAAGCTTAATTTAGCGACAAAGGAAAGCAAAAAGGTGCATATGCATATGGAAAGACGCACGCACGCACATTAGGTCCGTTTAATATTAAAAACGGCGGGCCATTTTTTGTCTAATTTTTGTGAAAAACAACTTTCTAAGGTA
>JAAAYG020025296.1:5004-17123 GCA_009936455.2 Tomocerus minor | reverse complement strand
GGTATATATACTATTTAACGTAATTATAATAATACAGACACAGCACAGAAGCGTCTTAAAAAGTTTTATCATCTTTTTTCATTCAAGTGTTGATGGCTTGTTATCATCTCAGATTTCGTATGCTCTTTAAGGATATAAATTGAAGTGCATCTTTAGAGGGATGAACGCGGAGTAGTAACCTTCATCTCATGACACCTATATTATTAAAGTCTTTTCATATCTCAGCAATCTCGATGAACTATGAGCTATAATTTAAAGCTGCGTTCTCAAAAATAAATATTCCAGATTAGATGCTGACGACTCTTGTCTGCACCTCATGCACTTTAATTTTGTTTCTTGGACAGGTGGACGTCAGATGCTTTTAATTGAGAATTATTGTTAATATCCAGAGGAAAGAGGAAACTTATAATATAATTTAGACAAGATGCCAAATAATAAAAAATTTAATGCAAAATTACCAACTCTTACGTTTGAACGCGTACGTGAATTAATTATGCGCAACAAGAAAAAAAACCCACTTCAGTACATGTTAGTTGGTCCTTTTTTAACATTATCTTTTTTGCTGAATTTTTAAAATTAGACGCATGAATTAAATATGCTGGAGGGGAGAGATCCATGATCTGTATTTATTGATAACCGTGATTGTACTGTCGAGTTTTTAAGATGTTTTAGACGTCATATTTGCATAAATTCAACAAAAAGGAAAAGTTGAGTTAGATAATTACATCTCTGTTGTCATTAAGTATGCTACAGTGAGCATTAGATTTAAGGAGTACTTGACAGGTTTCTGTGAGACATATTGGAAAATTTCCCCATAAGGATTCTATATGTCCCTTTGCCGCCGTGGTGTTGAATCTAATTTGAAATGCAAAATTTTCCAGCCGAGATTTTGACAGTTTGAAGAAACGTACAAAGTTTCAAAAACTATCAAAAAAAGGGGAAAAAATCTCTAGGGTGCAGGTTTCTGCATTATGCAACTTTGCCTTTCTAAATATACAATAAAAATCAAAATACATTTTATCAGTGCATTCCCCCCACTCCAAAAAAACCTAATTTTTTCCTATACAGAACTTTATTTTTGAAAATGTTGGAACCCGTGGCCCTCGAAAAATATGAGCAGATCTCAAAATTGTCATTGCTCTACATTAAGCCGTTTTTGCTGAATCAGGTGGAAATCATGTTAATGATGATGGCGTGGCTTGCTTGATTTTTTTTCTTGCGTTCCTTTATTTGGGACAATATATTCTTAATAATAATAAATACACATGAGAATTTCTGAAAAATGAATTGTAGGCATTGCATTGTACTCTGCTGCTGCCCTGCAACTGCAGTCTAATTTTAGTTTGGGAACTACCTTAGATAAAGTGATGCTGGAATAGTAAAGTCTGCTAGCTGCAGGCAGTGGGCAGAGGCAATGCTATTTATTATTGAAACGAATTTTTGGTGTATCTTTACGAGAGAATGGTACATTAATAATGCTATAAGATTTATTTATTACATGTTTGTTTTTTGTATTGTGTTTCAGGTGAATCCGGTCTAGGAAAATCTACACTAATAAATTCCATGTTTCTAGCGGATATCTATTCCCCAGAATATCCGGGTCCATCTCATCGCGTAAAAAAGACAGTGCAGGTTAGTCGCTTATTTCTTGTTTGAACTCTTTTGGGTCTAAAGTAATTGCGTGCAGCTGGATTTTATTCCTTTGAGATGTAATCTAATCTATTTGTATGAGTATTGATTCACTCTCGAGAGAAATTCTTCTTTACGAAACAACTCTTGAGTTACTTGCACCACATACAGATACGTTTAGATATTCTATGTCCGATAAATCAAGTTTTAGATAGTTCCTTAAGGATCAAATGACCACGCTGTCAGCACTTTCTCCTTATTGCGCTCCAAACCTATGCAATCCAACCATGAGTAATTTTCTCATGGGTTAAGCAAGATTTATAGATGAAGGAACAAAAAACCCAATTCATTTTGGTGATAACTTTAGGTTGCTATTTTCTGACATGATTTTAATGGGATTTTTTGTACACTTACATTCTCAAATTTGTCATGCAACTTTTTTTCTCTAATTTTTTTGTTTTCCTACGTGTATTACATGTATTATTACTCATTAATTAATAATTGATACATGGAAATTGTTAATCTTACTTGGATCATTTTCAGGTGGAAACATGTAAAGTTTTATTGAAAGAAAATGGTGTGAATCTAACGCTTACTATTGTTGACACTCCTGGATTTGGGGATGCGGTTGATAATAGTAATTGGTAAGTTTGGGTCAACAATAGTCTTGCTTAAACTTTTGTGTATAGGGATATAAAATAATGTTTGTAATGTTTTAAATAGCTGGCACCCAGTAATGGAATATATAGAAAATCGATATGAAGACTTCTTGAATGCCGAATCCCGGGTAAATCGAAAGGTATTGACAGATAGCCGTGTTCACTGTTGCTTATATTTTATTGCTCCGTCTGGACATGGACTAAAACCACTGGACATCGAACTCATGAAGAAACTCCACGATAAAGTTAATATCATTCCAGTTCTTGCGAAGGCAGACACAATGACCCCTGAGGAATGCACTCATTTTAAGAAACAGGTACATTACAATTTTTGATATTAGAGATTTAGTTATACAGATTTTGTGTTTTTGTGATCGGTTGCCTGAAAATGTTGTCATTGTAATCGTATCTATAATTGTATTTTTAATGATAACATGGAATAATAATCAGGTGCTGAATGAGATCGCCCAACACAAGATCAAAATTTATGAATTCCCTGACTGTGATGATGAGGAAGAGAACAAAGTGAACAAAATGATGCGAGATCGTGTTCCTTTTGCTGTCGTCGGCTCTAATACTGTCATTGAAGTTGATGGGAAGAAAGTTCGAGGAAGAAAATATCCTTGGGGGACTGTTATAGGTAATTTAGTTTTTTCTCGGAGCAAAATCTAATTTTGAGGAAATAGATGTTCATCTAATCGAATAATCTGGCTGTTGAGTATTTGCAACAATGGAATAGATATATCCCTAATTGAAAGTTATGGAAAAAGTTAACTTTAGGCTAAATGGAGTGAAATTGGTGTAGTTTTTTTGGAAATCTCTCTTAAGAAAATGTTAAAAGGGAAATTACTAGGAAAATAAATCGAGTTACGAGTCTCAAGTTGAATTTTTGTGTGCCTCCATGACATTAGGACACTTTTACGGTCTTGTACATTTTTATATTTCCGTTGGGGCAACAAGGAATTAGTCTTGAGGGACTCCTTACTTTTAGTTGAGGTTCACGTTTAGTGTTAGGTTTAAAATTGAATGGAGGAAGTATGTCTGTGTATTTGCGGTTTGGAGAAACGAGTCTAATGTGTTTGTTTTTTTGTGTTTGCTTTCGGTTGACGGATCAGTGGAGAACCTTGAGCACTGTGACTTTGTCGCTTTGCGAAACATGGTGGTCCGGACACATCTGCAAGACTTAAAAGACGTCACTAATAACGTTCATTACGAAAACTTCCGGTGTCGAAAACTTGCAGGGTTGGGTCCTGATGGGAAGCCTGTCAAAGGTTTCGACAAGTAAGTCAATGCAAATACTTTTCAGTCCGCTTGTCAGCACTAAACTTGGATTCTAAAATCAAAAAACTAATTACTACTTCAATTTTGTTCTCTCATCGTGTCAAATACAATAAACCACAGAGCACAAAATTCTAATTAAAACTTTACACTTTCTCGTTGATACTATACTAACATGGTTTGTTTATGCAAAGTTATGAACAGACCTTTTGTGCTTTTTGACATCTTTATAATAATATTATAACATCTGTCTATATATTATAACGATCATAGTGATACTATAAGTAATTGAAGAGCAGATTATTTTTTTTACTTCACACCCGCAGAATACTAACTCTCTCTCTAATATCTAACAACTGTGATTGGACATTTCAAAAGTCTCTTTCTTGACTATTTACGAGTTGAAATAGTAGCTAGAAGTTGGACATTTTGTATGGTAGTTCTGTTTTTTACTGCACTTTAATTGCAATATTCACTTTGTGACGTTTCTCTCTGAAGTATATGAACTAATGTGATGAACGTATAATATCTACTCTAACTCTTTTTTCTGTCTGTCTTTATTGAAATTGTAAGGATAGATATAACTTTTTTAGCTGTAGTGCTGTAAGGGCATTATTTGGTGAATGGAGTCTTAATATTTTCTTTGTCTATTGAATTCAATGATCAATATGGGTAATGGGTTGTTGGTTGTGTTGTTTCCATCTTAGTAGTGCTCAGTCCCCTGGAGTTCCTAATTGTTTTATAACTATCTGGTAAGTGGCGATAAGTGCCTGGGACACGTACAATATAAATATCCATCTGAATGTTACAATGATTATGTACCTACTCTCTTAATTAATTGCCTTGATTGATTATAAAGTACCTCTACCTCATTATTATTATATGTCGTACTTAGATTGAGCCTGAAGAATACTACCTACTTATATTATATGAATGTTATGTCATGTCACCAAGTCACCATCAAACTTTGGCCCAGTATAGTTATCAGTTATTACTCCAGCCCATTTGATCAGTTTTAAACTATTTAAACTATCATAAATGCCAGTTGTTACTTGCTAGATTTAAAGGGAAAATATTTTTGTCTGAAATATTCAACTTAAGTTTTAGAGAGAAATTAGCCGTAGTTTAGGTATTAGTGGGTTTTTATGGTCTTCCAATTCTGTATCTAAAAAAAATACGCAGATTTATAATCTAATATATGTCTATACATATGAATCTTTAATAATATTGTTGGTGATGTACTGTCTTAGAATTGGATTTGCCAAACTCTTCGGTTCGTGATGGTAGTGCAGCCTAATTTTATTAGAGGTGCTTTTTAGCCAAGATTTAAGTGCTGTATTTAGAATGTGATTACATGAAAGGACTCCTAAGAGGGAATTCTAGAATGTCTTCATGTATTGCTGCTATATATGCCTGACGGCCATGTGTAGGGCATAGGGACGATGGGACGAACAAGTGGAATGAAATCGAACGCAGATTTTTTGTTCACATTTTTGTTTGGTAGGGAAATCTGAAGTCAGTGACTTGATGTGAACTTGTTACATAAAATCTCTAGCGTCAACTCATCATTCCTTTTATGGCATAGCTTTCGTGATAGCTGAATAGTTTGACATCTGTTCTTTATGACGCACTGTTCTCGACTCCTCTACTGTAGAATATGTCTGGAGTATATTTTTCTGTTTATTTTTATTTAATGGTTAGGGAGTTGAATTGTATAAAGTAAAAAAAGAAGATGCGTCGTCGTGGCTCAGTGTTGTCCGTACTCACTATGTCACAATAATCCCATCTTCTTCCTTTGTGTTGTCTCTTTAGTCAGCTTTAAGAGATAGATGCATGGGGAATGGGGATGATGTTACTTTACAAAACACAATAGAAACTTAGACTGTGTGTGAAATCCTAGAAGCTCTATGTTTTCATTTGCTGTATTTACTATCACGAACTAGCTACTTATTTACTACTGCTCCTACTAAATGTAAATCCCACAATGGCTCTTCAGGAACTGAACTACTCTACTCTCTCTCTCCTTTCTATGTTGATGTGTCTCTTTCTCTCTGTGTATTCTATTTCAGATTATATTTCAGATTTCTTACATAAGTCTCCAAAATCCAGATAGTATACACATACATCAAAGTGTAGGATCCGAAGAACGTATTTTAGAATGATTTTTCGGAAGTGCCGCATTAGACATTAGTAAAGCGTTTCTTCTATACATTCTAGAAAATATTTTAATGTCCGTAGCGGCTCTCTCTCTCTAGCTGTAGAAATCCTGTATCTGGATGATGGAATGAAATATAGAGAAGAATTTCAGTTATTTCAGGGCTGAGATGTGAAATGGAGGCTGAGATTTTATGATTCTCGTATAAATTGCCATTTTGCAAAAAGTTAGGCACGATTTGTTCGGTAGTAGTCTAGTCAGGCACGAAACTCGTCTTATTTTAGAGCTCTCTCTCTCTCTCTAGTTAGTTAGAATGTTTGGAATGGTGTCTATGTCTTGGATTCTGTGGGATTTATTTGCACGGAGTCAAATATTTTCTTATCCGCTTCCTTCTTCTTAGATCTATCTCTATCTCTCTCCGTCGAGGATTATACCGAAGAAGAGTCGACTTTTGTAGGAAGTAGAAAGTAGGTGCTTGAATGACATAATAGGGACTTGGTATTCGCAGTGTCTGTAAGGAATTTAGGAATCACTCCCTTCTCTCTTGGCTAATGGGATAAAAGATGAAGGAAAGAAGTAAGAAGACACATTTGGTGTATAGTGAACTGGAGCACACTATTTTCTCTCCATGATTATTTTAAAGGGATTTTAGTTCTTTGTAGAGTACTTAGGGTTGCTACTCCTGGCCAGTCTGCCCTAATTTGACCTATTATTTTATTGAGAGAGTCTTTTGGTTTAAACTTGCTACAATTAACTTTTAGAGCACAGGCGATTAGCTTTTATGAGGTACAATGGAGGCGTCGTAAATATTTAATGCTGGAATGAGAGCAATAATCTGACAGTCAGAGAAATGGACTTTTATACTCATAATATAGCCACTACTAAGACTTTAAAGTCTTCTAGCTCATCTTCTTCATGTAATCTCTGATGTAATATGCTGATAAAACTGACTGACCAAAGTTAAAGATGGTGTTTTTTGTAATTAGCTTTTTTCTAAGATATGATAGTCTAGTAAATAATTATTTATACTCATAGATGAATTTTGTTAATATTTCTGAGCTCTCTATCTGTTCCTATTAATTACGACTGTTTTTTAAGTTTCCTTTAGATTATTACGTATATTGATTATGATTCCTTAATTGTTATTACCTATTAAAAGTACTTATCGTATGGTATGTTTGATATTTGACTTGACGGGGCTTGTGCTTTGAGCCTGCTGTGGATGGAAACGAAACTAACGTAACGCATTAGTCTCCTTCTTCAGTCGGAATGTATTTACTTTAATTGTCTTATTCCTGGAATTTTGGGGATGGAATGACTAGCCCCCAACTTTCTCTACTCTCTCTCTCTCACCCTTTTTTTATTATCAATGTCTATTTAGTTCTAATGTATTTTAATCCTCACGCATGGCTACTTTTCTTAAAATGCTTCATTACACCTTTTAATTTGGATAGTTGAGTGGTTTCGTTTCAAAGCTGTACTCCGTTGAATGCTATTAAAAGATTTCACCTGTGTACATTAACAGAAAAAATGTTGTACTGAGCTCTCATATTTAATTTCATGTCTTTTCTTCTCTCATTTTAGGAATCCATTGGCTCAAATGGAAGACGAGAAAAAGAACCATGAGAATAAAATGAAGAAAATGGAGCAAGAGATGGAACAAGTTTTCGAAATGAAAGTCAAGGAAAGAAATCAGCGTTTGGTGGATTCAGAAAATGACGTAAGCTACAAATTCCAAAGATATTATTATTTTAGTTTTACTCACATTTTTGACTGTCTGTACATGTCGCAACCTTTCTTCCAGACTTTCTATTTGTAAATTTCCTCAAATTCAAAATTTTGTTTTACCATTAAGAAATTCCAATGCTCAAAGTGCATACTTTAATGTCGTTACTTCTGTATAGTATTTCTAAGTTGACCATAGAATTCCTTTCCTTTTATCGGATTGAAGAAACTATAATATTTCTTTCGGTGGTGGGAAGATATCTTTTTAACCTTTAACCTAGGACAGTCCTATGCCTTGTATTACAACATTATAGACTTATATATATGAAAGTTTAATGCCCCCCTGCTGGATTTTATTTATAAGTATCTATAAAAAGAATTGGTATTTTTTTGCGCATTAGGCTTAGAAACAATAAAACTGAAAAAGAAAACAGTTTTAGCGTAAAAGTAGACAATAACTAAAAGTGGGGAGTTGTATGTAAGTAGCTGTAGTATAGTCTGGTTAATTTAATGTGCCTGGGTGAAGGTTGCAGAGGTATGTAATGCAGTTTGGAAGTGTGGTGGGAAATGGGATTGCATTTGGTGTGACTGTTTAAGAGATTTTGTTTGGTTTGTGTGTCATGAACTGCAGTTACATCGTCGTGAGGATCAAATGAAGAAATCACTTGAGAAGCTGCAGAAAGACGTGGAGGAGAAGAAGAAGCAATACGAGTCTGACAAAAGTGCTTGGGAACAGGCAAATGGGATGTCGTTCGAAGAACTGCGAAGAAGAAGCCTCGAGGCTCTCTCCAAAGAGTAAGAACATTTTCTTCTCTCTCTCTCTCTCATCTCTTTTATGCAACTCTATCCTCTCAGATCTACTACCTACGTTACTTATTGATTGCTCTATATTATTATTGAATTTCTTCTTTTCCCAGCCAGATAACGTCTCTTTATGTTCTTTTTTTACTTTCTTGCAATTCAACACTGTCTCAGGCCCATCTCTTGTTTTTCCTATTTTCTGTTCTTTCTTCGTTTGATATCTTCCTTCAGTCACTAAGTACTCTCTGTCTTAGTATCCTACATCCAACTCAATTTCAGTCATTTTCAATAATAGATCCCTTTTCCTCTCTTTGTATATAGTAAACGTATGTTGACGATAGCCTAGGGCCTGTCTATTATGCATAATGTATTTTATAGAATGAGACATCTTTCTTTTTGTTGTTTCCCTCATGTCACTTTCAATTTTCGTTTTATTGTTATCACACCCTGTTTCGGAAGATTACTCTAGTCTGGCTCATCCTATTTAATGTTAGGGCTGGCTATTCCTTCTTGTTGCACACTTTCTCTCTCCTGATTGTCTGTGTTTTTGACAGTTTGCATGGTTTTCCCCTTCCATACTCTCGCTCTTCTATGTGACACATCTTTAATTTCAAAGTAGGAAATCGGAAATCTTTAGTGTCATTTCCTTTTTTCTTGGTATAGCCTAATAACGACATTCTTGGTAGATCACTATCTTTATAGTTGCAGTAACAATTCAGTGCATATTATAGTGTAGTAGATTATTTGTCAAGTATAGACTCCTTCTTGTATACAATTCATACAAAATAGACTTTTGGTGTTTTCCCAAGACTCTTCTTACTCTGTCTCTCGGAAAACTCTGTTTCTAATGATAACAACCTCGGTAGAAAAGTAGAAACGACTAATATTGTTTATTTTATTATTAAGATGCAGGTAATTGGGCTAGGAAGAGTAATTTTTGGAACTAATGCATACTATGAATCTTAATAACACTTTTGTACTGTCATCATAATTTTAATACTACTTATACTACGTTTAGCCATAATTAATAATTGGTATTGCTAGGAGCATTGTAGAGAGGGAGGCTGGTTTTTTTGGCAAAAATGTCCGTTTGCTAAATTGCACAGATTGCTAAATGAGATTTAATGGTATATTTCTACTTGTTTGGTTGATATGGTCTGGTCTGGTATGATAAAATAGACTTACTATGGTTTGAGATTGGTTTTGATATTAGTTCTATGGTCTGGTTTCGACTGATCTGATTTGTTTTGTGTTTTTGTGCATCACTCACTCAATATTACTACTTAACTGTATGTATATACTGACTTTGGTGTTGGTTCGTTCGTTCGTGGTTTTTGAAATGCCAAATTAATGGATTTTGTTGTGTTGTTGTTGTTCTGCTTCTGTAAATGTGTTTTTGGGCGAATGGTCATGATGATTACTTACTTTTTACTGTGTTTTAAGTCTATAGAATTATAAAGTAATGCTAATAAGAGTTAAGAATTGTCAACAATGTTTCCTTGTTTGGCTTTTCCTCAACTTTGTCGAAATCTTTTCGATTGGCGTGAGTGCAGAGTGTCGAAAATGATGAAACCCAAAGAGAAGGATATTCTGGTGGTGGATAAAACCAGCTATTCAGCTCGCAGTCTTCCCAGTATGGATCTCGAGGATTTGCAAGAATGGGTCGAGTCTGCCGCTGAAGACTAGTGCAATCAAGAGATTATAGCCATAATAGCCGATATCTAATTTGTAATCATAGGACAGGACACGAAAATCCTAAACGTAGATCTGAACTAGATGCCACCGTGCTTAAAAAACTCCCCTCGTTATCATTCGTTGGGGTTTTGGTGTGCATACAAAAAAATCTTTTAATTACTCTATGTATTGTGAATAGTATGACTTTTTTGACGAATGGTGATTACTGTAGCTTGTTTCAGTAACTAACAAACCTACAAACTAATATACGCGCTTGTTGTAAATGCAAATCTTGTCAAAATTAAGTCTATTAAGGAGTACTTGGCAGGATTCTGTGAGACATTATACCTTGCGACAAGAATTTTAAAATTTCCCATAAGGATTCTATATGTCGCTTTGCCGCCGTGGCCTTGAGTCTAATTTCAAAGACAAAATTTTCCAGTCCAGATTCCAACAGTTTGGAGAAACGTACAAAGCTGCAAAAAAGAGGAAAAAAATGTTCTCTAGGGCACAGGTTTCTGACTTCTGATTTATGAAACTGTCTTTCTAAATATACGATACAAATCAAAATACATTTTTCCCCCAACTCCAAAAAAACCTAAATTTTTCCTAAACAGTCTTTTATTTTTTAAAATGTTGGAAATCTGTCCCGGCCGTCCCCCGAAAAATCTGAGCAGATTTCAAAAATGTTTGTTTCATTGCTCTACATTAAGCTATTCTCCTTGAATCAGGGCTGGAAATCATGTCAATCCCTCCTTAAGAGAAAGGAATAGCGTAGTAAAGGACAAATGTATAAAAATTAAAAATAATCTTACTATGAACCGTGTATAAATATTTATTTATTAGCCAGGAGATAAATCGTGAATTGTATATAAATTGCAAACGCTTTTAATTTTTTATGTAAGTTACCTGGGTAGATTGAAGATTGTAATTCGAGTTTGCTGGAGAGAGATTCAATTGTGATGTGTATGAATTATGAATGCTATAATTAATGCGTTATATTAAATTTGGACGTAAACTTTATTTCGCAATCCTCTTTCAATTACAAATAAAATGTTACTTCGTTCAGAGATGCTACAATATTTTTATCCATGTGTGCTTTTTGCTTGTCGAATCATCTAAAACTAATTGTTATGCATCAATGTATAAGGCTCTGATTGAAATTAAGCTCATTTATTGGCTATTTGGCATTTTATGAATTGCTTTTTGCTGGCATAGGCTCAAAATAAATTCCCAAGAGACTCGTTGCCCTTTTGAGCTTTAATTGATTTAAAAGCTATTTAGCTCATCTAAAGGTTGCCTTCTCTTTAGTATAAGCTTTTGTGATGAATGGACGTGCAGTGATTGCATTTCCTTATTATGCTTACTAGTACAGCTATTGTCAGTAGTTGAGATTTCTGAGATGTCTAGAATGTCGACTGAAGTAATATAACATGTGTATATTGCTGTGATAGATATTCCTGTTCTTGTTGACATTTTGTGAATTGCTGGCATTTGTGTCGCCTGGTTGAACATGCTGTATAGATTCTAGGCGATGCTCTGTAAGAGGTTAAGCCATCCTGTGCATATAAACAGTTTAGTTTGCACGAGGAGCTCAGAAGATGACTTAGAGCCTGATATTACTTTCTCTTTCGAAGATTTCCTCTTTTGCTACTGAATAGCACTGAACTGGATTGTACAGTGGGAGGAGACGAGGAGAAAGTCCTTTGGAAAAGAGTTTTTTTTTTGGCCATTGTGTGTTCACCATCCTTTGTCCTGACATTTGGTTTACGCACAATAGGAAATTATATTAGGCTCATCGATTTTAGTTGTTTGCAGCTACAACTCTGTGGCGATGTTTGAAATTCTTCGGTGCTACAGCACTAAGAGTCATCGTTACTACAGATAGATCGAAAAAAAATAGTTTTCATCCTCTTACCCTTACGATCAGGACTTAACCCCAACTAGTAAGCGACTGCGGAGGGAAAAAAAGCCCTGAGTGTGTGATTGTACAGGGATGTGCGAAAGTAAGTTATCATGCGACTTTCACCATATAAATAACACAGAAGCTAGGAAATGGTTTTGTTCAATCATAAACAAAACAACTTCCCTGCCTTTTTTCAATCATTTCGTTTAAACTCAGGCAAAAAAGTTTAAATGAAGTGAAAGTTTAATGTGTTGAAGAAAAAGTTTAATGTTTTGATGTTCTACTAGCAAAA
>JAAAYG020025285.1:0-46713 GCA_009936455.2 Tomocerus minor | reverse complement strand
CAGCTACTCAATTCAATAGAGGTAAGAAAGTAGTAAGGATTATACTGTCTTACTACCTTTCAGTAGTATTTTGACTCTACAATTAATTTCGATTTGGCAATTGTAGCCAAAGTGTTGTCGATTGTGCATCACACATAATATTATGATTGCCATCATGACTAAATTATCCGTTTATATAAATAAATACTGGGGTTCATTAACACGTAAACTGCATATATATCATATAATGTCATATATATTATTATGTGCTTATATCCAAAGATCTTCTCTTTACTTTACTTCATGAAAGAAATGTCATTGTTTTGTATTGTTAAATCCTAAAGCTACATCTGTTATTGTTTACATACATTCATTATTTGCCATTTAATCGATGGAAGATAATTAGAAGTGCCATTAAAATTTCTACGGTTTTCATATTTGATTTTGTTTGAAATTAGTGAAGAATTTTGTGTAAATTTGAAATGTGTTTCGAACTTGGCGCTTGTGGACAGTATTAGTTAAAGAGTAAATTGACGTCATGAAATAGAAATTTTAATTTATACTGACCGTGGGGGTCCTTTCGGTTGACTTCATATTGTTGTCGTAATAAACTGGAGAGTTCCCGTAAGTTCCCCTCGAAGGCAGCCTTATGTAGCGGGTAGGTCAGGTCAGACTCGAGGTCACAATTCCCACTTTTCTCCACCCCGTCCTCCATGTCTTTGCCTCACTCTGTCTGTATTTATAACTCAGTTCTCTATTCTATTCTATGTCTGTGTGTGAAACTTGTGCTCAAGGTTTCTAGTCGAGAGCTCGTAGAAATCTTGGAGGATTTCTGCTCTCTATCCGCCAGCCAGCTCTATATCAAAGCTATTATCCCTGTTTGAGTAAACGCACAGCACGCAATGCAATAATATGCAATAGAAACCCAAAGCACCGTAACACTAAAAGTGTATAACTGTGTAACCTGCATTTCTATTTTGTAATGCAGATATGTAACCTACCGTAAACGTAAACGTTGTTGTTTGTTTATGTAGTTGTAGGCATTGTGCAGATTCTGCACTCTCTGCAGTCCCAATCCTCCCATATCCTATACGCAAAAAGAAAGCTAATGTCTAGAGAACATTTTTAGCAATTGCCACAAAGGAAGTGTGCTACTGCATTTTCCCCTATTTTTATTCACTAGCCAATTTTTATTAGCCGCGTGAAATTTTAATTTCCTCATCTTTGCAAAATAGCAGGTCATAAAAATGTCATTATCTAAGTAAGGAAGCCAATTTATGTCAATTTATTAAAAAAATACATAATACATAATATCATTCTACAGCTATTTTCAGTGTTCTATGCTAATGTGTACATTTTACATGCAGGATAATGATGTCTCAATTTGTTACATGCTATAAGTTTCCTAAGTTGCGCATAAAAGCTTCGAAAATCAGGAGATATTCATGAATCTTGCTGGTATACGATAATAAAGACACCATAGCAGAATCCATTTTTTTTACTTTGACTTCTAAAAGGAATAATTATTTGTGTTAGTAAAGTAAATCTGTTCCAAATGGTCAATATCGATTTATAGTGGGTTAATTATTTCTATTGATCGTGAATGTGATTGAGGTAGTATATAGCTTAATAAAAATGTAAAATGATCTGTAGATAAAAATGAAGTTGTAAATCTTGATGTTATAACCGATTCAATGAGAATATATAGCGCACATCCGCGTACTTACCGTAACAATACAATAAAATATTTGTTTTGTGGCTTTTCGCGATTTTACGCTTTCAAATTGAGTTGGGATTTTGTGATGTAGGGAATTGGGATTAGGAGTAAGTAAAACTAGTGCTATACATCCTACTGTTCTACATCATGCAAAGTTTAGAGCTTTAGAATTAAAATTTCATGTGGATATTCGGCGAGGTGATAGCCATGGTGGATGGAAATTGGGATTGTTTTAAGTTTACACTGTGTTAGGCTGTAGATTACTCGGCGATATAGCCAAATGTAACAGTACACAGAGAACGTGCACAATAGCCATTACTTTTTATAGATCAAGTTTAGCCAATATCATAGAATCTTTTTGCATGCAGGCTTCTTTAGAATTCATTCTAGGTAAATGTGGTAGATAACACACACACCCAGAATGCCCTCATCACAATATTTATACGCAAGGGCCGTACTTGCATTCCTGTAGCATAGCTCTACATAGACGTTTATATATAGAAGTAGCTCATATAGACAAAAGTTGAAGTATTGCAAATTCCAAAATGGCACACACATTAGTTACCTGTTCAAAAAGCTCCAACATATTTAAAATTTAATATATACATGGGAATTTTCAGACAAATCATCTTATTTCCTCTAAACATAACGAAGTGCACAAAATATGAGACAATTGAGAGTTACTTATACTATACCACTTATCACAATGTAAAATACCACTATTCGTACTTCTGTAGACCGCAACAAGAACGCAAAGTTTGCTTTGCGGATTGCGGGTAGAGACGATAGGCAGGACACTATAATATACGCTTTCACAAGTTTACGCATATAAAGTGTATATTTTGCAAATATTTTCCCCAAGACTTCAGTAATGTTCTACATTGCTATTTTTATCGATTGCAGAGTATGGCATGTCATTAATTTCCTGTCGATTGCTATTTACCTATAGGGAAACATTTATATTTTAAATGTCTTTTTAGGATAAAATTGGATAATGAGTCAATGTGTGTTAATATAATCATGATACATCACTTTCCTAAGTACTTATGTAAAGTTTACATAACTATTGACTAATTGTTAATTTTATCTCAACAAACTTAGAGAGCTGATCAAGGTCATATTATCCTTCAATGCATATCAGAATAATTTAGTGATACCTATATGATCCTTATTGCCTTAACCAAAAACGATTTCAACAGTTTACTTAATGTCCTGGATCGATTTCTGAAAGCATAAAAATAGGAGGATAATGTAAGATATTTATAATATCAAAACAATTTGACCCCCGTCGATGTATTTTTCGGGGTTATTCAGACAAACAAAAGTTTGAATTGCATTATAAAATGTGTTTCGCCTATAAGGGTTCATTATGTTTTCTGTGTTCATATGTGCATTGTTTCAGTGACATAATAATGAGCAGCATTTCTAAGTATAATACTATGCTACTGGAGAATATCTTTGTGAATCTTTTGTTATAGAAATTCTTCGTATCATTGATCATGCTTATTTAATTTTAGTCCTTCACATATTGTGCGTATTAAGATTTGTCACTGATATATATGAAATGTATTATGTGTATGGCCATGATGAAGAGAGGTCTTTCTTCTGTTTTTCTCTAATGCAGAGCTGCAAAAAATTCCCAAAGGGATCTAGCGGGCTTCTATATTTTTATGCATCTGGTTTTCTCTGGCCAAGAGCACACCTATCCGTGGAAGAAGTGAATTTTCCTTTCTGACTCTGCCATGATATTGACTTTCTCTTTGGTTATCTTTGGCTGTTAGTCATTCTTCGATTTCTTGGATTATAGACATATAGAGTGGTTGATATTGAATATAAGGGAACGGTGGCGGTGGCCTGGCTTCTACATTTCTTATGCAATCCCTTTGGTCGTTAACTCTTTATGAAGAAAGGAATATTATCAACTTGGTGGGTTGTCCTCTATACTCTTAGGAACTTTTTAGGACATTATCGCTGTCCTTCTCACTATCCTGTGAATCTCCGAGAACCATCTATCTAAATTATGCTATAGAGGCATTTGGTTTCCAGAAAAAGAGTCAAGTTTTCCATTAAGAGTCCTTATATAGTGTCCCATAAGAGGCATATAAAATATAAAGTATTCCAGGAATTTTTTATTCCTCTACAGGAACCTTTGACTTGGCATTGGCATTTTTGTTTTTTTCATTCCTCCCTCCCGAACTTCCTTATTATAACGTATTCTTTCTTGACATAGCACTTTCGGACCAAGTCTATTGGAAATAGATTAGAGCCACTTTTTTTCCTGCAGAATAAAGGACTAAGGTAATTTACGTTAGTGCAATTTACATTTTTAAATGAGTTTTCATTACGTGCTCTGATTACGTGAATGAATGAATAAAAAGTATTTGCACAGGACCCTTTTATATTTCTTCCCTTCTGCGTCTTTAACATCCTCTCACTCACTCTCTCGCTCTCTCTCTCTAATTTTCACCGCTCGGGATCGGGAGGAGGCAGTCAGGAGTTAAGCTGAGGTTAGTCTAATCAACTACTTTTGGCTCTTCTTTCTATTTAAATTTTCAAGAGGATGAAGTGCCATTTGTAGAATCCATTTGAATATCTAATACACACTAACGAATAGCTTTATTCGCCAGAATGGAGATCACTAGGAAGAAAATCCTAGATCATGTGCTTATTCTTATACTCCCTCTGTGTGTGCAACAGACCATCCATGACAAGTAGCCAAATTCATTTTTATTACTCCCTGGGAACAATTATAATCAGAATACATTCCATGATTTTTCCACGTTCCAATTCCAACCAGCCTTCCCCTGGGCTTTCCCAATTAGGATTTTGGATCTTTTCTTCGTTCCTGCGTACACATTTCCGTATCAAAAAGAGAATAAATACAGAAATTAACTTTTGAAATTTTAGCGATTAAATGATCTTCTACATACTATTTTTTATATTTCTATAATTCACTCTGCAGATAATTTGTTAGCATCATTATCGCTTTTACATATCTCAGTAAAAGTGTTTATTAAGATGCCTCTTTCATAAGAACGGACATGGTGGGGCATATGCGTATGTATATGCTTAATTCAATTTCTGTATCTGCATTCTTCATACAATAATCCTTTTTCGTGCAAATTAAATGGTTATTCACTCTTTCATGCGATATTTTTCCATTATGTTCGCAGAATATACATGTTTAGTAATTTCCTAATCTGTGAGCCTGGTATGTAAACTACTTATGTAATGGCATGCATTGCCCATTGACTTTAATAGCACAAATCACGCATGCTTTGCTCCAAATACATAGCTTCTTGATGCAATGCAATATAATATGCAATAATTATTTCCGTCTTACGAACAAAGAACAATATCTTCAAATTCAAGCTGCGACGAGCTTGAGAAATCAAAAGAATGAACTTGACTTTTTATTCATTTTCGTTGAAATATTGTGAATTACCAATATGATGCTATACTATGGTCTGAATGCAAACTCCGTAAAGGTTAATAGATATTACGTGAATTTCGGAAGACACGGAAGTGCAACTGTAATAATCTCGGTTGGTGCGGTATAAATAAATGATTGCACTATTATTACAGCTATTATTATACATTAACATCAATGCCATTTTTTTCACTTCCTCAGTTGTAATATGACCTGTGTTATGGTCACGGTCGCTTTCGATTATCACGTAACTATAATATTATAATATCACGTATAGCATTCTCTTTCAATTAACAATGAGTCATCTTTTACAGTATATACATCTTTACATCATTGTACATCAAACAAACAGGTAAAAAATTGCTTTAAATCACTTTTACCTTGACTATTACCAATGAACTTTATTTATCCTACATATTCCAGGAATCCATTATGAAATCTCATATTTCAACAAATATGTGATAATTCTATATTCGTTTTTGCTGGCAGAAAACGTGCCGTTTTCCAGAGGTTACTTCCTTCCTCTCTTAGTCTCTTATAAGTAATATATAATAATATGCAATTGATGGAGATTCATTGGGTATCTTAGTGCAATGAAATCTAGATCTTTCTATATAAACCTAATTAATAGAATAAGTAAATAGAATTACAAAATATCTTAAACTGCCAGCACATGTACAAACTTTAATTTTCCATTATTACGACGTTGGAAAACCCAACTTAAATACGTATTCGGAAACTTACAACAAATCGTGGTAAAGGGATGTAAACGTAAAGGCTTTTATAGCGACCGTCATTACATAACACGATTTGAAATAATACATGAAAATATTGATTTTTTAAGCGTGTTTCAAAATGCACTTAGCTCATGTAAAGAAGACTTTAATTTCCGAAGATATATTTCACTTTTCCTTGAATTGCTGGCTTCAAAATCTTTACTTGAAGCATTACATAGCATCAGATACTGTTTGCCCTCAAAAAGTTTCGAAGAAACTGTCAATTGTCTAATTGCCAACTTACTCTTACTTACTTGTACATGTTAAGTAACAAAACTGATATAGTTGTATACACATAATTAATACCACACACAAGAAATATTGTAACAGACAGACTCGGAAAGTTTGATTTATCAAGAAATACTGTAACACAGGGAAGAATTGATTTCGTGTTTTCTTTCGTTAGTCTGCAGAATAAAAGTACTTGCGTATTTAGAATTATTGTTGACTGACTGGAAATAAGAGTTACATACACATTAGTTCATAAGCACAACTTAATTAAACCGATTGAATCAATTGAATTTTACTGAATCAAGCAGTTTGATTTCAATTTGCTCCATGAATAGCTCTTTTCACCTTCAGTCGTTGCTTTCTTTGATTTTGTAAAGAAAAAGTTGGAATCTTGGATAGCAGATTCACTAAAAATATATTATGGGCTTGCAGCCCCGATTTTAGTTGAATTAAAATAATGTTTACATTATAGTCTAAGACTATAATGTCAACTTTTAATATTGCAAAATCCGCCCGAGCTTTCGTAGGGAAAACCATTGTCGTCTTCTGAAAATATGAAGTGTTGAAATGGTAAATATGATTCTTGAGTATGACAATGATGATAATGATGCGCTAGAAAACGTGATGTCTGTTTTCCCGACTTAGACTAATTCCCATATTATTACTTCTATACACCATACACCATAAGGGAACTATTCAAATTCCTACCACAACAATTGAAATATTATTTGCAAATACTCTATAATAATTTATATACATTACGTACAGACCTAATAGTTTTGCAATAATATACTGGGTCATATTATAATATAGGCAATGCTTGCTTGCAGAGCCCATAATAGGATTTAATGAAAGTGACTGTTGTTGCTATTAATAGATTTTAAATCTACACGTATGATATGCAAATTACACTTGATAAAATTGACTATCATACATAAAAGTGAAATGAGATGCAATCACTTGTTATTTATTGTTGTCACGTCTATGTCTACGTGCGTTGTAAGAAATTCACTGTGTACTATAGAGTCTCATAATAAATACACTCACTGAAACAAATTCGGTAGGTACCTATTACCTATATCTGTTTCACTCTCTGATACTACATTGTCTACATTTGCTATTTAATTTAAGATTTTAAAATGTTGTTTTGCAAAAGTCTCCAAGCTAGTATCACACGTTCTACATTCGTTAAAAAGTTATTTCACTTAAATCGTTGGAACAAAATGGAGAAATAAATGAGAAATACAATTATAACAAAAGCTTACCAGTTCAATACTCAAAATTGTCTCAAATATTTAATTTTAATATCTGTATCAACGCCAGGTTCTCATCTGTATTAATAAATTCTTCCTTGTTCTCAATAAATAAATAAATATGATTATAATCGTAGACTATATGAAAATGGGATATAGGGTGGGTATAGAATGGATTTGCATGAAAATGACTGGAGCTTAACCGCAGAATACCTTATTGTCGTTAATGACGTACGTCTGAAGATCTACCTATAGCCAGCACTTTGTCATTTACAGTCAGGAGCTACGCAGATTGAAAATTGCAACTTGCAACTGAACAAAGAGATTTGGTTATTAATAGGTTCTTGGTAGGCCTTGGTTTTTGATAGTCATTTGTTATTGGCACTTATCAGAACGATCAGCTCTACAGATTATATGTATATAGATGCATTATATGTAGGTATCTGACATAAAGATAGTGTTTAAGTATAGGACTTACTAAGCTGCTGATTACTTTCCGTTTTCAATATCTTATGTACAGCTATTGTATGTATATCCTGAATGTCTGCCTATTGTGTTGACAAGACTTGATGGATTTTGCTGAGTCAACTTGAACAATAAATGACTTTTAGCAGAGAGAGGGGTGAAACGAGGAGCGAGTAAAAGTAGCCTACTAAAGCAGTCAAAGAATGTACGAAAAGAAAAAGTGATCTGATTCGACGGGCTGAATTTGGCTCACTTAAGTGCTACACTCCACTTTGGCTGACAGAAGACGTCTTCCTTTCTTTTCCTTGGGTTATTAGGTCCTGGTTCTACCATTCACCCACATTGTCCTTCCCTTTCTATTATAAAGACTGACAAGACACCCATAAAACACATTCATACGACATCTAAATCATAAAACGTGGACAGATCACTAAGTGAATTGTTTGTCTGGATGATCTTTTAGACATGGGAAATAGATTTTCAAATTGCTCAGAATTTTTCAGCACCATGGGGTGTATTTCATTTTTGATTAAGGAGGAAAACTTTGGATTGCGACAAGCATGTTCTTACAAATGTATCGTATCTATTTAGACAAGATGAGCAATTAATAGTAGGTACGTTTGTTTAGTTTGCCATTAATATATCGAAAAAAATAGCAAAAAGTTTGGGTAAAACCCCATCAATCTGTGTAAAATAATAATGTGATGTAGAGAGATAAAAATTGTTTATGATCCATAGGAATAAGATCCCTTGAAATGTTTACTGTCGGTTATTGTACGAGTGCATCCATCATGCTATTTCTGGACCTTGTAGGGCTAGTGGGTTACACAGTAATGAAATAAATGTTATCCTTGTGTGCATCGGATGCATTCCCAGCTTTTCTTGACTTTTATCGTCTACTCTTTTCGTTAGTACTTTGTTGACTCCAGAAAACTCTCAAGAAAACTCTACAGGAAATTGTTATTCTTCATTTCCTGTCAGGCAGCCATCCATACGCGTTGTACTCAATTAAATTAGTCGGTTGCTGGGAGTTTATAATTGAATTCTGAGGTCTTCCAAAAATAAAACGTTACTAGGAAAAAGGATTTAGACCTAAAAATAATCTACTCTGAATCTACTTCACTTCTTTCATGAATTTAATTTTGAAAACTAACCTGTTACTATTTAACTGAGAGAATATTCTATTGAACCTTGTCATTTGTGTACAATGACTGAAACTGTTTTTAAAAAAATTCAGTCATATAAAAATCGCTATATGATGTTTTACACTGTAGAGGAAATAAGGATCTATATACGATTTTCCTTTATAAATACTCAATAATTGCGAAAAGTTTTCGAACATTCATTTACACAAGTAACAGTTCTGACAATGCCAATCATGAAGATTAATACTCAACATTTAAAACTACCCAGTTATACCCTCATTAATATTAATTATGCAATTTGAGATTATTAATCGTTCAATAATAATTATTCCGCAAAATTAAATATGACAAGCATGACACTATACGACAATTAGGACATACGATTGATACGATTCTATAAGTAAAGGTTATTACACCAATAATAATCTCTTAAACATTACTTAGCACTTTCATCAGCGCGTTTTCTTTGTCTGTTGACAGATCCTTGAAAAGCATTTTCCCATCAAGTGCAGTAGTAACAATTTACGATTCTATTCAAATTCAGTTGGATTAAAGCTACAATACGTACACACTTACTTAGGAAGATACACATCACTATATAGGAATGAGAATCTTACTTAGGAATCACACAGACAAGATTATATTTTTTTAATTGCTGCTTTCAATTAAAGTTAATTGTTAAGCTACTGTTGCGTTTGCCTTTTGAATCCTTTTTCTGTCGTGATCTTCTTGACAGCCTTCAAACTTAACTGATGCATGACTGCATGAGTATTCTTATGTATGAGTATTTTCTTATGTCTTATCATAACCTTTGAAAATGTAGATATTTCATTTCATTAAATGTACTGTATGTAAATGGTAATTATAAGGCTAGCCTAAAGAAGTAAAAAACAATCTTCATATGCACTTAATTCACTTAAAACAAAATTGTGTTATTAACAAAGCACTCATCTTAAATTCATTATAAATATTCGGATTCCATACACTTATTTCTATCAAAGCAAGAATATATTTTATGGACCAGTTTGTATAGATAAAATGTATGCTTTAAATTGTTACTCGAAACAATTCATCAACATATTATTATTTCTTTGAGTTTAATGTGTATCACTGTGTGTTCTGTTAACTTCTATTGTTCATAAACATTATTCTCCAGATTCCCTCATCATGAACATTGACAATGAACAGTAGTAATAGTAGAATCAGAATTATTATTTCTGAAACTAAATCTCTTTAGGAGCTTAACATGAACTTCTGTATACAAACTTTTTACCATTTTTATTTATTTTTTTTTTGTAAATCTAAAATATTATTTGCTTTGCTTACTTAGTATGATAAAATAAATGATCTCTTGTGTAAACGTACAGCTTCTACGTATGGAGGACTATGAAATTGGATTTTTTGCATAGAATTTTGACAGTGATGATGTGATGACAGGTTATAGCGACTGTATGCACACAACAAACACCAAAAGCGATTACTATCTCTACTCTCTACTACTGTGTCCAACAAGTATATAATTTAAAGGCAGGTAATAACAAAAGTTGGTTGTATTGTAATCCGGAGTTAATTGCACTTCAGTTGCCCATATGCAGCTCTGTAAAATCCATGGGATGAAATTCATGCATTGTTGTATATGATGAATGAGTTAGAATTCTAGCGGATAGTTAGTTATATGAAAATAGTTTACTATGTAATCATTCATATTTAACCTTCCGTTCTGAGTATATGTAAATTCTAGCTAGAGCAACTAAATACTAGACGAGACTTGATTTGAGACGACTAGACAATCAAGCCACGCTAACTAAGTCCTTCGTTCTCAGTGTATAGCAAAGGAATTGCACTTATTATGATTCAACGTATAGAAGTTATATTATAGTCATATATAGAATGATACGGTTAAATATATAGCAGTAACATTGAGCTTTAGCTTTTGAAACGGTAAAGCTAAGCTAAGCCATTCCCTTCGAAAATAGTCAAGAGCCTATTCGGTAGAGTCAGCATTTTCTGTGTATCACGTACTGCGTACACTATAGATCTAGAGCTTAGGAAGAGTGTAAATTTGTGAGTGCCTTACCTTTTCTTATGGTTCGGATCACACTATAAAATCAGGGAAATAATTTTGTGGAACAGTTTGCTTTGGCTGTGAATTCTTTATTTTATTAGAAATGTAAGTACTGGGCAGTATAGTATTAGATTAGAGCGGTGCAGTATTTTTCTAGCGCGGTGCTAGTGGTCAGGCGATTGAATTCCCAACAAGTTACCAGAAATAAAACTAGTGAAAAAAGGGCTGAGAAGAAGAGGTAGAACTGGCTGGTTACGAGCATAGGAAAATGATTGCTTGCATGCGAGGAGTATTATTCCTTGCATTAAACATAGCTCTGCTATAGTTTCGTTTGTACATGCTACTTAGGAGAAGTACAAGTCAAACTTGAGGAAAAGAGTTTGCCAGCCTTTTTTAGTCTTTAGGAAGTCAGTACATGGAGTTGGTCGTGGTGAGTGACTACGGGAAGTTGTCCAGTTGAGTTGTCGACGTGTCAGTTAACTACTCTTACTTGTCTGTAGCTCTGGAGATCGAAAGACTCTTGATTTGTTCTTATGGCTGGAAGAAGTCTTGCGAATATTTCTCTGACAAAAAGGGAATTTAGTGTCTTTTATAGAAAATTCAATCAGCATTAGATAGTTGGAGAAGAGTGGAAGTGAACCGCAGAAAGCCATCTAATAAAATAAAAAAGATAGCATAAGGCTCTTCTCTCAAAATCTTCTGCTTGAATCCACTTTTTTTCCTTCATTTCCTCTGACCTGGACTAAGGACCATACGGAGGATAAAGTTGACCTACTGAGTTTTACTCTCGTTGTATCTACGGGTTAAAATCAAGAAGTCTACTCAAGTGAGAAATAGAGAAGTCGAAAATTTGGAACTCCGCACTCCCTTCTTCTCCTCTGAATTGTGAAGCTGGATTCAAGAGAAGTTAATTGAAAGGAGTGAGATCTCACTTTTATCGATATAGCTAACATATCCAACCAAGAACCTAGGTACCTACCTATTCTCTTCTCCTTCTTTCTCACCATTCATCCTCAATGTATACTAGCAACTAGCCTCTGGTTCTCAAAGATAGCATTCAAGTGAATCTCCCGTAATAAACTAAGAGAATACTCATATTCACTTGATCACTTCAGAACAGAACTCAACTCAGCAGTCAACATCTCAGCTCTCTCGCTCTCACTCTCTCTCTCTCTCTACAACGTAGTAAGAACACTAGTTCTGCGACGGATATCTTCCTTTGCCTCATTTTCAGCTCAGAATCACATTACACAACAACGTGGCAATTCACTACAGCTTCGTTAGCCCTCTTTCACTCAGCTCCTTTTCTCCTGTTCCCAATCAATCCGAGAACTCTGACGGAATGACAACATTCCCCATTTCCACCACTGTTTTATCACTCGAAAGCTATAGCGTTCAGCTATCAGTGCATCTTTAGCCGCTTCTCAACTCAGTGCGTACAACATTTCAAGCTCCCCGTCTCAAACTTCATCTTCTTACAATATGCTTTTTAATCGCCGTGAATAATTGAACGATATTATCCGTTTTCCTTTGCTTCAAACAAAAAGGATTCACACTTTACGCCAATCGCCATCGGGAAATCTGTGTAAGTTCCTTCTGCATTTCATCACTACATAGTTACACACTATTTTAAGGATGTGCGTTGAAAATCCATTTTTCCTGCATTTCAATTGTATCATTGTCTCATAATATTACATTGGTATTGCATTATAATTACATAGCATACCACATTCAACACAAATTACATATACTTGTAAATTATATTCTCTCATTCTTCTGCAGTTTCAGTGCATTAAATTCAACGTGGCAATCTTTTCATTGAAAGTGAACAAATACTTCAACACTTGCGTCTTAAAGATTATCGCATTGTTGAATACATCTCTTTCTGTCTTATCTTTTAATTGTTGGTGTTCTAAGACATTGTCTCTTCCTAAGAATTAGGCATACTAACCAATCATTACATAATTATTCGTCATTATATAATTCAAATAGTGATACACGTTTTCAGATCAGATTCATTTTAAGGTAGATTACAAAAAAGCAGTATGAGCAAAGACTTATTAAATCTGGTGTTATTGAATTTATTTATTCTATGATGCTTTCGACATTGCATTATTGTCTTGAAGGCCTTGATAAGTTGTTTGCTTTGAAATCATGGCAAAAGAGCTGTCAATGTAATGCATACAAGATGTGCTGTGTGCATACGCTTTACTATGAGGTCTATAAAGACTGGAATTGTGCTTTGTCGTTCTTGAAAATGGGATTGTGAGGATATATCGATAACACCTTGGTTTGCAAGATCTTACTCTTAAACTCGCTCAGGCTCATTGCTTCTTCTGGGTGCATATCATTCGGCTAGCCTTTTGGTGGAATCCCATTACTTGATATTTGTAGATTTAAGTTGCACGCTGAGAAAAGTGTAATAATTGTAAAGGTACCTAAGCATATTTTATGCTATTGACTATTGACTACTGTAGTTATAGGTTGTTGTAAGAACTAATTTTCACTTTTCCAAGGACGAGCTAGAAATAGTAGCTGAAGTGCAGACGAACTGTAAAACTACAATTAGGCAAGTTATTACACTGAACGAAGTGCTTCTTTTACATACTCAGCTAGGAATATCTAAGAGCTTTGCAAGTGCTTGTTCAAGAAATTCATCCTAGTAGAACGAAAATGTTCTAATAGTTACACAATGTCTTTGGAATTATTTACGTCTAATGGTAACAGAACAGATAATAGCCTAGCTACTTAATTATAGTTTGTAGTTTAGTTATTTTCATCATTATTTTTCTAATTATAATGGTTACCTGAAAAGAATAAACTCGAGGGAGCAAGAAGAATTAAGTTATTTAAGCAATCGAGCAATAAACCATGAAATTTTTAAAAGGCTTCTATAAGTAGCTAGAGCTAAAGCAACTAAAGCGAACAGTGTGCATTGACTATGCGACTAAAATTAGCTTTTTGCCTATTTGCTAAACACTATCTTCTATGAACAATGGAATATTTCTCAATTTTACAATTAGAAATTCATGAAGAGTAAACAAAACATGTGTACATTTTCAGTTGGATTGACAGCAGGTTCGCCATTCTTTCTATAACTATAACTATCACCGATTATATTGTCTTATTGCTTCAATTCCTTTCTTCTGTAGCCAAAGATAAGCCCATGCTCACGCTTATACTTTTTAGTGCACCTGTAATTTATTTAGCTATTTGACAACATGCAGGCGATTGAGAAACTTCAGCTATCATTTACAAATGCAAATATAAATACTACGCAGTTTTCTCAATTTGCCTGAATAGAAAATCAAACATATCTATTATGTGTGTGTAGCTTGTAGTTTTAGAGTTATTCTTACGAAACCCAAAGCTTAATCCTTTGACATTTTATTTGAGGTTTTCCTTAATTTACTAATTTGTTTTGATATGCATAGCTCTTCATTGTTTACATACATCAAAATCATTAACCCATTACGAATTCAGCAACTAATTCCTTTTAAATCCATCAAAGTTCACTCAACTAATTGTACTAATTGTAAATTGGATAACAAAATGTAAATACAATCAATTTAAAACAAATTAGTCACCCACGCATTACAATCATCATAAAAGAATCTGCAGAACACAAGGACAATGTACTTTTTGTTAAGTTAAACAGCCAAGACGGGTGTAAATCTGTTTCTTAACGTATTATATCATTCTTGGAAGTTGGAGTAGGTACTCTTTTATTAAATGAGTATTTGTGCTAAACTTTATTCAGAGATGGAATATCGTAAACAAATGAGACTTATTATAATAGGATTAAATTAACAAATGAGTTGAGCTGTTCTACAGATAGACTGAAAGATTTATCCTCGCATTAAGTAAGCGTGAATATCTCTTCCATTTAGCAGTTAATAGTTCTAGTGGCATATTTTTATTCCTTTATTGTATCTACTGTAATTGGAACTTGGAAGTATAGAACAAGAACAATACATTAATTCCATTACCTACTTACTAATCAGATTTATTATCAATCTAAATAAACTCCACATTCTAGAGCATTAAATTATATTGCATCATATTCATACTATTTTATAGTTTGTAATAAAACTATCATACATACTACAAACACAAAAGAGTGTATAGTTTTATTATCCTTGCATATTAAGTATATTGAGTTAAGAAGCATAATAAAATTTCCCATGCTTTGTGCACACAAGAATGAATGGTGTGTATTAGTAGAGAACAGGTATTTAGTTGTTCATAATAATATGTATAAAGTATAAGACTTAAAACCAAAAGTCTAATAACGATAACCTTGAATTTGACATTAGAACTAATGTGAAGTTTTATTGCATCTAAGCAATTGGTCTTGTTTTTGCCTTTTCTTCTCCTCTTGGCCACAATAATGCTTCGTGATTCAATCCATGTATTAAAAATGATAGCTGAGTCATTTGTACGCAGCAGTTCACTTGAAAAACATCTTAAACACTCATGCATATTAATAATTGTGCACAAATTCTACCTACTAATAAGCTACATGTTATACTCACATGTACTTTGCCCATTCATTCATAATTTTTTTAAATTGAGCATTCTAAAATACAATCTATGAATAGCTAGGCTATAAATCTCAAGCAAATTACCTGCATTTAAGACATCATTTTTACTCTGGAGTAGTGGGAAACACGTAATCTAATTGAATGACATTAACAATTATTGATTCTGATTTTTGTATTTCAGATGGAGTTTTGGTGAAGTAATTTAAAGATGTCGGAAAATACAGTATTAGTGTGTGAATCCGACGAAACTTCTATCATTAAGGACGATGTGCAAATAACTTCTTCAGTGGTTAATGTAGTGTATCCAGAGATCCAAAATATGAATGGCTCGGTTACTGTTACTGTTGATTTGGAGGATGCGTCCGTGAATCAAATGATATCTAAAGACGAGTTGGACATTAGTAAGAAAAAAATAACAAATCGACTTGAGAATGAAGTAGCTCAACAGAGCGAGATCGGTCTGAAGAATAACAATAATTTAGTGACAACAAGTACAAATGGTGAGCAGGAAATATTGTTGTCGAAAAGAGAGAACGACGACAGTACAATTACAATCAATGGGAAAAGTTTCAATGGACAAGAAAAGGATTTGGGTCAGCAGAAGGATAATGGGGCAATAGTAGGATCTTCCAATGGTAGTGGGAAGAAAACGATTGAAAATGAGCGCACCATTGTCGTCTGCGATGATCAAGTTAAATCTTTTTGCTGCACTACCGTAAGTCCATCTTCGGAATTTTCAAAATAATTTTCTCACTTCTCTATATCAGTAATTGGGCAAAGTCATATGGGCAAGGGCAACATCATTATCTCGCAGATTCCTAAATATGATACTTTATCATTGAAAATATTTCAACGGAGCGTTTAGAATATTAAGCAATTCTTAATCGACTTAAAGGAAATTCTGCTACTTTCGGTAAATATGTTTAGCTAATTGAGACAAAGTCTCATGATATTATCTAAACGAAGCACATGCAATTAATATATTCATATAATGCAATTATGTATTATAACTATACCAAAATTGTAAGATATACGATGTATCTTGAGGTAACGTTTTAAATGCATGATAATTAGAGACAATTTCTTAAGAATAATGTATTTAAATGAATTAAGTCGTATTATGTCGTCCAGTGCATATCAAGTTCCATTATTGGAGGTAATTAGCGCGTAGTGCTATTGTTTCTGTTAGTAATTCAGCTAAGTAGATACAAATAAGAAGAGAATACACAGATGACAGAATGACAGTTACATCCTGTGTGCCTTCGGTCTGTGTAGTTAAAGCAATTTTCTCAGCCACAATGTACGATGATAATGAAATGAATAATGTAAATGCACATCCAGGTAAAGGTGAACGTGTGTTATTACATCTTGTATGGCTTGCGTTTGAATTGGTCGTTAACAACAGCCATGTCGTTGTTTATCAATATTAGCTGCGAAAAGGCATTCATAAAGCTCTGACCTTTGATGCAATGCAACCAACCTTGTCTTTCGTGTGTGTACCTGCATTCCTACCTTGTCTGACTCCTTATGCTCTTCAATGACTCTTTATTGCATGTGGCAATAATATAAATACCTACATGTACGTATCTATATTACTACATACCAGGAAGGAAATTTTTGTCGAAAGTCTACTGTATGTCTTTAAATGTAAACAGGTAGCTTCTAATTGGAAATACTAACTCATATTCCTTAAGTAAGGGGAAATCTATGTAGGAGATAATTTTACGGTCATGCTGACTGGAATATTTTTCATTGTATTGGTGGATTCCCCACTACAAAAGAGATAAATGAATGAAATATTATATTAATATGGTGGGCTAGATATATATATATATATATATATATAGTAATATATTGTATAAGCCTGTTTTTCTTGGGATTGCAGACATCCATGTTCCCATCACGTATTTAATAGTTTTTACTTTACTCAGTATTAGATAATTATTGGTTTGAAAAACAAAATAGAAATTCTGTATTTATCTGTCTACATAGTAAAAACGTTATTGTCTGCATTAATAATGTCTTCTATCCTTTTAACTATGATGAGCATGCACTCTACAGGAAAGACACCTATCTCTACTTACCTGTGTGTGAATTTTAGTAAGTGGCCGAAAAAAATTTTATATTCCCTAGCTACATTAGAATACTGTGAAGTTACGCAAATGTTAATTGACAGAATCCTGTTCTAAGATTAAGATAAAGTTTAAGTATTAGAGAGTACACCTGAATTCGTCCAGTCGTCTTTTGCTGCTTCAACTTTCAACTAGCAGTGCCTTAGTGATAGTAGTATTCATTGTGACGTCTTCCACCGCGAGCAATAAAACGTGGAAAGCGAGTAAAAAGGAGTATAATCAATACGTTGGACAGATTTTGAAGTCTTCAGCACTTACATTAACAGTTCACTTAAGAGAACGTAGCTAATCTGTTTAAATCACTTTAGTAGTAGTTTTTTTCACCTTTTCCCAAATAGGTACCTCAAAAACTAAACAAAAATAGTTTTCATTTTCACCTCATATTCCTCCAGGATCTCCTGGGGGGTCGTAAAGCTCCAAAAGTCTAAAATTTTTGGTAGTTACTTTACAATACATTTATAAAGCAAGATCCCCAAAAATCCCTTTTTTTTTGGAAAAAAACTCATGTGATCCCGAATATGACCCTAACGAAAAGTTGGAGTCTTATGAACCTCCAGGATAGTTTACCTACATTTTAAGGGCTTATACTTTAGGATTAACACAAAATTGTGTAAGTTCTACTGGAAATTACAAAGTAGGAATATACATAAGAATTGGAAGTGTACCTACGTACTATCGACACACCTTAATTGATAATTGCGAGGGGGTAACAGGGTGCTAATCGAAAACTTGTGTATACGCTACCATATCGCTTTACGATGCCTGTTAAAGCAGCTGAAACAAATGGACAAGCCAACAATAATAAAAAGGATAGAAAGGATAGTGGGAGTACTAGGGTGTCAAGTGACACAGAAAAATCTAAAAGTAATCTAACTCTACAGCAGAATTCGGACTTGTGTCCGAAATCTGGGATTCCGAATGATCGTACTCAGCATTTCACTAAGAAGCAAGACAGTTTTGCCTTTTTAGGCCAGGTAAGAATGTCTATATTACATTTTACAATTATTCACTTGCCATCTGATTTTAAAACATTCTTTAGTATACATTCAGAGACTAATTATGATAAATCTGAATTCAACTAAGTAATCTAAACAATTTCAATGCTACCAAATAATGGTGTAAGAATGGTTAATTCGATTCTGTCATTATGTTTGCATATTTCTTGTAAAATGCGATTTCGTTCATTATAAATCAGTATTTAACACGAGACAGTTATTAAATAAGTTAGTATCTAGCGAAGTACAGAATGTCAAACGAACGGTTGACATAGGCACTTTCTCCTTTCCTGCACGAAGAAACAATAGTAATAGTAATCTTCCTAGTTATATGCCAATTGCAATGTGGCGCTAATGTATCAGTAGTTTTTTGAATTGATATAATTTGCGTGTGAGAATGAATAAGCTGAGGATAGATATAATTAGAATGTGTGGACAACTGTACTATCCATATCCCAAAGAAAAATGGCTTAAGAGTTTGGAGGAAAGCAAATCATATAAATTGAACATTCTGCACAAAAATATTCTCAATAAGAATATGGTAAGTATGCTGTCAGTTTCACATTCATATGCACTTTTCCTCCCCCAAACTGCTAATCTGCTTGACACTGATAGGATCTGATCTCAATAGTCTACACATTCTGTCAGCGGGCTAATTACTTTCTTGTTATGCATCTGTGTTACTTTCAATGTGACAATAATATTAGCATTCAGTGTGTTGTATTTTAAAGTTAATCATTTAATCTGGAGCCTCTACAATGCAATTTAACCTTGAATGCTCAATTGGACAGTGTGTTATTACTGTTGTCCATGAGATACCTCTCAGCATTAAATATTTTGCATAAATAACCTCCCATTGTAAATCATATAAAAATGTGTCATAGTAATTACCAATCAGAGGAGTGTATATCAAATAAATTCAACCTATCAGTGACAAGCAGATTAGCAGTTTGGGGGAGGAAAAGTGCATATGAATGTGAAACTGACAGTAATGGCCACACCGCGAACACTCCCCTCAAAAATTTCGGCCCAATTAAAGTATCGTTGAGTAGCCCTATAACCAATTAATGGGATTTGGACGATACCCTTCTTTTTTTCGGAGACCTCGGATTTGTTAGACTCCAGTGAGGTCATATCAGAGTTGTTAAAACATAGGTAGGTATTGTATTCCCTCTGTGTTAAGTTGTGTTTCGTTTCTAGAAATCTTGACGTCATTTTACAATGGTCTCATTTTGTTGTAAGGTAATTCAAATTACATTCCCTACTAAAACACACATAAAGTCATATTCGCGGCTTTACCTTTGCCTTTCATATGATTTTTCTGAACGAAATCAGATGTTTCATCTAGCTTAGTAAAATACCTTCCTATGTCTATTGGTCATATCAAAGGGATTGTTTTATTACACGTAATTCTTGAGTACAATTTCATATTTCTTAAGCATTAGGAGCCAAAAAGGCTTGAGACAGGTTTAGACATTACATTTTGACTCTTATTTTAAAGTCTCAAAAAAACATTTGCATTTCAGTTGAGCCATGATGCTCCGCAAAACATGGTTTTATAATGCATCGTTGTGTTGTATCAATTTCTGCGAAGTCGGTTTGGAGACTTAAAATGTGTTATATACAAATATGCCTAACTTAATATATTGAACAGGAACGCGTGTACCTTTTGTGCCATTGTGCCTCGTGTATTTAGTAAGTTAATGTGAATGACTCCTCGTCTCGAGTTCCTGGATGTTTAAAGTCCATTGTAAAGCTTCTTTCTATCGAATGCAGGCGAATACGCTTTACACTGTAGCCGTAGCCACGAGGAGTGAGACTACCAAGATATTACGATAATATGGTTTCAGTATGTATAATGTAACCCCTACTCTTCGTTTGATTAGATAAGTTGCGTTATAGTACATTAATAAACAGTACAGTCGAATTCAAGTATTTGTCCTCTTGTAAATGAAGTTGTAAGTACTAACTATAATCAATCGTAAATAAGTAGTTAGTAAGTACACTATATATATAATTATATATATATATGTAGAGAAATGCCAATAATATAAGAAAAATTGCAAAAGTATGTAGTTATCTATTTACGTATATTTTTCGGAATTTTGTGTATGTACATGTTGCTTAAATGCATTCTTTACGCATAATATCAGAATGATGATTATACAATTATGCTTATAAATATGGAAGTTGTGTTTACATGTATTTGCTAGCCACTTTCCAATAACTGGTTCCAGTAACGTAACTAACGTAAGACATGGGAAATGACATTTCCTTTGGAGTTTCTCACTGTCATACATTATTCAATGTTAAGCATGTATTTAAATGGATGAGAAATAACATATCCTCCAACATTCGACTAGTATGTAGTATTACTGTTAGCAAATTCTAAAAATGTATATGTATCACGTACTACATTTGCATTGTCATATTCATATTGGTACGGTTGTTCTTAAATGCTTAAGCTATATGTTCTGATGTGTCTAATAGAGTCGTATTAAATTCGCAACTGTAAGTGTATGTTTCTAATGCGGATAGTGCAGTAAGTGTAGTTAGCTAGCAATTTATTTATAGAAGAGAGGGAATGTAATGCTATCGTTTAAATTCTGTTTGTTGCCTTATTGCCCCTTGCGAAAAAGTATGTTACACACATGTCTATGTTATATATGTATAATATCCGTATGGAAAAGACAAGTATTATAAGCATATATAAAATAGAGTTGGACTATGTTCTGTCGTTTGTTAAATGGGAGTATGCCAATTGTGAGAGCTTCGTCAGATATCATTATTCAGTAGTATTATGGTTATTTTCATGGTTTTATATGCTATATAGCTTTCCTGTCGTTCGAGGATGTACTTTAGACCGAACTTTAGCCTGTGCACATTATAAAATTATTCAGTTCATCATTTATTTAGCGAGAACTGAGCTTTGCTATTATCGTCACTCCTTTTATTATCAAGTGGTTATTAGTGTGGTGTGTTAGTTTGTTATTCTCTCTCTCTCTCTCTGTCTGAAATTGTATGGCCACTATTTTGCCAAATCACTATCACTTGGTGATTTTGGTTTCATTAAACCCATATCTAGAGTTTCTACAGTAGAGACAGATATTATTACTACATTGAGTTATATGAGACTAAATCTAGTAGATTATTTATATTTATTTCTATTGTGCACAGTGCACATAAAATTTGCAACGCTCATACTGCGCCTCATGTTTGCCCGAATGATAGATAGAGATATAGTTTTAACTCTCTTGACTAACCTTCATTTGTGTAAATACTTATAAATCGTTATTATATGTGCTAAAGGAAATCTTAATGTCTGTGAAGTACATTAATATATTGACATTATGGCAGCTCTAATATTTATCTCTCTTCTACTACATTGCCTTTCCCATCACGTTATTGCAGAGAGGAGTGTCATTATTATATCAGAGAAGCGACAGATACCAAGATAAAATGTAATATGACTATAGCCGATTATGTTACATTTACATTGTCATCAATTCTATATGGTTTATATATCAGTGTGACATGAACGAATCCAGATAAACTGACAAGATTTAATGTACACTCCGGAAAACACAGTGCCAACTGTCATTAATTCAGGAGCCGGCCATATTTAGCCATATTTTCTTTCTTCCAACCATCCAATTCATTTTCCATTGTGTGGTTGTCGGCGTTGTCGCCTCTTTGTGCTTTGCAATTTGCAATGGGTATCCTCGCATATTTGGCGACCGGCTTGTCAGTCTGTTTATTGTATTTGTATAACCATTTCCTAGGGGTAAATTAGATTTTCTTCCAAGAAATTCATTTTACTTTTTTGACATTTGAATTGTATTTAATTGGATCATTCGATTTTAAAGGACAAACAAAGGTTGGAGCAAATTGTAATCAAGAAAAGAGCAGAGCGTGCGGCGGAATTTGCCAGGCTGAAATCGCAATGTAGATCTGAAAGTGGGGATCACAAGAAAATCCTTAGTATGCAATGGGAAGAACTTGTCCAGGCTTTGCAAGATAGACAATTGACAGCCACTGAAGTTCTGGAAGCATACATATCTGCTGTGAGAATTTTGATTAACTATCTATTTGTTGTTTATGGAAATAATGCACCTACTTACGTTCTTTGAAGATTGTACTCCAGACAGAATAATATACTTGTAATTTTTTCAGGCTCTGGAAGCTACAAACCAGTTCAATTGTGTAACCGATTTTAATCTAACAGCCTTCGTAAGCAACCAGTTTGTCTGATTAACCATATTTTAAATACTTTGAAACGGTAATAAATATTTTTTCCTGAATTTTTATTTAGACGATAGCCAAAGACCTTGATAGCCTTGACAAACCGAAAGGTGAATGCGGAAAATAATAATCTTAAATTATATTTATAAATTATATTTGGAAACATCTTAAATTTCTAATAATCTTAAAATTAAATCATTATTAAACTATTGATGCTAATGCATTGTTCTGCTTCAGGTCCTCTTCATGGAATTCCTTTTGCTGTCAAAGATGATAATAACCTTGAAGGTACACATAAAATCATTAAAAACTGGAAAGTTTGATCATTGTTTCTATTAGGCTATGAAAATTGCATGGTATCTATTTATCATTAGGACTCGATACGACACACGGTTATGCCAAACGTCTTTACATGCCAGCTTCCGAAAGTGCCGTAATAGTTAAGATTTTGATGGACTTAGGGGCAGTTCCATTCTGCAAAACAAATGTCCCTCAGACGCTATTTACGTAAGCATTCACGTTTGTTATGCATTATCCATGCAGGATTATAAGAATGTAAGAGATTTTACTTAAATCATAAACCCGGATTTTATAGTTATGGATCAGACAATCCTGTCTTTGGTACAACTTTAAATGCTACTAATAAGAAATTGTCTCCCGGAGGTTCAAGCAGTGGTATGATTACTCTACTATTTCAATAATCTGTCTTACTGTATTGTGCATTGTGTACATCTCAAACCGCCAAGTAACCCTGATATTATCATTAGCTTTCTGATACAGGCACAGACACAGTAGTTTATGGTCAACGCTATCTTTTACAGTGGGAAAAGTTATGTACATTAATATTGAGCATTTTCATTGTTTGATTTTCATTCAGGCACTGGATCACTCGTAGGAGCTCATGGGGCTCTCTTTGGAACAGGTACGCATTTTAATCATTAACTTTTACATGCAAGTTATCACTGCGTATATTTATTGTCACATTTTATGTAATTGTTATCTATGGTTTATTACAGGAACGGATATAGGTGAGATTCTAATTTTTGTCTCAAATCAGATTCGGACTACTTCTTTTAATGTCTTATTACACAAACATCTGAAAATCAGTGTATCATATTTACACATTTTAAAATGGTATACACCATGAAATGCTATAGCGTGTGAGTAAACGAAGATATTTATTTTAAATTATGATTAAAACAGGGGGATCCCTTCGTATTCCTGCTCATTTCAACGGAGTGAGTTCTATTAAACCTACAGGAGGCAGGTGTAGTGTCAAAGGAATTGAGATGAGTCTTCCTAACCTTGTTGGACGTAAGAGCTTAAAAAAAACAATTATGTATTTAGTTCTCATAAACATCAAATTTTTAATCTGCTGTCACTTTTGCTGTAGTTGTTCCAGTCCCAGGAATCATTGGCATAACTCCAACTATCGTGGCTGACGTATTTGAAAGCTATGTCGTGAAGAATCATTCATATGATCCGACAGTACCCTATATACCATGGGATAGTGAATTGTTTAATTCCCAAGAAAAACTCCGTATTGGCTACTTCACCTCTTTGGACTATTTTCCTGCAATGGTAAGTAGCGTTGGTAATTCCCTTGCACGTAAATACAATCTCTGGATTTTAAATTTCTTAGAATAATGACTAATGTTCTTATATTGACATGTGAAATTTGTAGGGAGACACTGAAGAAACCGTTCTTAAAGCAAAATCATCATTAGAATCCTTAGGGCATACACTTGTACCTTTCAAGGTTCCTGATCAGTACCGATATATGAATGTGCTTGGAAAATTTTTACTTGCTGACCATAACAGGTAATAAAAATCTATCAAAATGTAATTTATGTACCCATAAGTTTCAAAATATTTAATTTTGATATTAATTACGTATTTATTTGACTTTTCAGACATTTTAACCAACTGTGGTAAGAAAAAAAACTGACACTATTGTCAGTATTTCTTCTAGATACGACGACAATTATCTAGAGGTTTTTGGCATAAGTTATCTATTATCCATGCGGTGAAATATAAATGATTCTTATTGGTTTTTAGGAAAGGTGAAAAAGTAGCCGAATCAGTTTTTCTGGTGTGGCTTGGTAGTTTCATACCTGTTTGGCTGCAAAAGGTTTTAGGGCGACTTATGAACATGAAAATATTTCCATTCATGTACTCTAAAAGAACTGCCGTATTTTTCGGATCTGGGGCTTCTACTTCAACAGATCTTTGGGATGCCGAAGGTGAAAAGGCTGAAATTATCAAAGAAATTTTGGCAGAATGGGAGGGTCTTAATTTGGATGCTGTAATTTCACCAATTTTTCCATTCCCTGCTCCTCCAGTTAGTGCTCCTGGCTTATTGCCGGTTGCCGTTGTTTATGCAATGATCTGGAACTTGGTAATTCTATTGATTACTGAAATTAGTAGAAGGTTTAAATATTTCCACTCAGGTTTAATGCAATTGCTAACCTTTTTTCTTGCACAGGTAAACTTCCCAGCTGGAATGGTTCCATTTGGAAAAGAATCCGGAAAAAATATTCACAAGTATGATGATGAGGGTGATGTTGCTTTAAAGATGGCCAAAAAGGGGATTAAAGAATCTATAAATGCCCCAATAGGAGTACAAGTGATAGGTTTGCCCTTCAAAGAAGAAATAGTTTTAAGAGTGATGAAAGAATTGGAAAAGGTGCAATCCAAAAATCTTTAAAACATTTGTGATATAATTTTAACTAATGTTGCTCCAGTAAATCGTTCTTACAGCGGAAATACGAAACAATCAGATTTTCGCTGTCTATATATTTTGTTTTGCAATGATATGGAATGGAAAATATTCTGTATAAGTTTCTTTTCTTGGGTAAACATATTCGTAAAAAGACGATGTTTTTACATGTTATAAGTAAATAAGAATTACTCTACAAAGCAAATAAAAACAAAGTTTATGCAATAATTCACCATTATTATCTTATCATTTATGCACTATAGTACCTAACTTTTGTAATAGTAAATACCTGGTCATTTTATCTGTACATGACTTTTCGTACCGCGGATTCTACATTTAGTGGCATAGGAGGGGTTGATGTGGGATTTTATTACACTAATAAACTCCTCTCATTATGCAAATAGAAAAGTATGAAAAAAAAACGTGTGAGTGCTGTTCAAATCAAGTACAAGTAGCAAATAAGTAACTTGTAAGCGTAAACAAGATTAGTCTATTAGACAGAGGGCAATGAGTACACATCATTAGTACGAGAAGCTGATTTAATAAAGTAATAATTTATTGTATGTTTAATAAATACAAGTAAAAATATTATTGAAACAATCATACATTTGCGTATTTCTTGGCATTGATGCATAATAGACAAGAGTATTATATCTTTGGCTATAAAGAAATAACGATACTACTATATTTTCTGTACCAAACTTACCTCCCCAATATTTTTAATGAAGACCCTTCCATGAATTTACCGTCAATCTGAAATTCCCATGCTATCAAGATTCGAAATTCACTTGAGAACATATACAATAGCATAAAACCATGTAAAAGTATTATCTGTGCAATGAAATTCAAAGTGTATAACATGCTGCATCGAAACCTGGAAAACTTGAGTTGTATTATCACATCGTAACACACAGCAACAATTATAATCAAAGTTCAAATTCCATTTTGCATGAGAGATCATAAATATAACCATTACAGGTATAAGGGTAGGGTAGCAAACTTGCTGTGTGTGAGAAATATTCTACATACCTACTTTATTAATTTCACTGAAAAAAACTTCACTTTTCAGCGGAAATAGTCCATATCAGTGTATAATATGCAATCTGCAATAATCTGCATACGTATGCATGTTGTATACACGGATATATTTTATTTCGTTATGCGTTGTCGATAATTACTTGCGTCATAGTCGCAACAAATTCAACTTGAATCAAACATTTGCGACAGTTAACGTCATAAAACAAGTTTCATTGTCTCACACTATAAAAATGGCCTTCTCATTTTTTATTCTTTAATTCATTCCATACATAGCATAGTAAGAAATGTATCGGCCCATTTGGTTTGCAATGTTCATTAGACTTTATTGAGACACTCAAATTCTATTACACATCAAATTAAGGTCCTTGTCTTATTTCTCTAATTCTTTCTTGTTGCCTAACTTAACCTATATTATTATTTAGATTCTTGTTATCCCTATTAACCAAGAGGAACATATACTTTATTGTATATTATCAATATATCATATAATTCATATATATTTATATCTTATTGTTATTTCCAAGTTATGCAATTGTTAGCCAATACGATGTAACAACAGTTCAAAAAACTAATGGATGAAATCTATGGTTGAAAAAAACGATGATATATATCCCATCTTTTCTGTTTGCTTCGAAACCGTCGCATAAACGGATCCGGCTACAGCTCAGTACTACATGTAGAAAGATGACAGCGCGCAAAGTCCATCCGTAATCATTTGAACATTTGTATGTGCATAAATGTGGAATTTGGATGTAAATACTCAACTCAGGTAATTGGAGTTTGGAACCATCCAAATTCCATTTCCTCATTACAATCCAATCAGAAAACTGAGATAATAATTACTTTAGTAACTGCAACAAGATACACGCATCCAATTCAAGTAAGTTTTTTCCGTCAAAAATAAAAACATTTATATTGGAATAAAGCATAAATTTTAATGTCTCAGCTTTTCCAATCTCTCCATGCACACATAAAATTGAGTTGTTCTGACCTTGAATAGTAAGGTAAGATTCACACGTGGGTATGTAGTGTATAGTAATTATGACAGTTTAAGCCTTTTCAGACTCAAAATTGTGTCTGTGTCCAAAAGCAATATAGAAATTGACAACACTGCTGGCAATTTCATTAACCTTATCATACCTAAAGTAAGTCACACTGGACATATACATACAGATAATATTTAAACTCAGGAAATTCTATAGAGCTACAGATATTTTCCTCGTTTATTTCCCATTATTGTTTTACAGGTGTGTGCATTAACAATCCGTGACCAAACCAGTTTTAGTTTGTTTATCATGATTGGTCTTTTGGCCTTCAATTCCTTCGCTAAGACATTTGCTGGAACTTTTTAGGAAATATTTAGTACAAATAGAATTACAAAACAATTTATGTAATTAATAATAGGAATTTCTACAGCATAGTTTTTGTCAACTTTATACTATATGTAACAGTTTAGTTCGGCTATAATCCATTTATTTTCTTCCAAATGCAGTATAGGACACTCATTACTGATTACTGTTGACTGTGTAATTGTAATTTGTAAGCGAATCAGAACACTACAAATATACTACGTGCATCTTTATATTGGTTTAATGTAATTATGTCATATATATTTGTTTTCTAAACATATCAACCTATTTTTTATTTTCAGGGTTTTATAGTTTCCCGACGATGGATTTTTGGGTTCCTTGGACGTCTGTGATCCTAACCGGGGCTACTACCTGGTTACTATATTCTTTAGCAATATATGCAATGGTAAAGCCTTTAAGCACATTTTTTACTTCAGCTGAATATTTTGTACGATACTTTGAATTCCTTTTATATATTACATTTTCTACTAATTTGGTTTAATCAGGGAGTAATGAAATTACGAGCGATTATTAAAAGAAAGCAAGATGAAAGAGAAGAAAATTTCAAAGCCCTAGAAGCTCAATCCGATTACCAATTAAATGCTGAGCATGAGAAGATTTTGTCACTTTCCGAAGAAGAGCTTATTGAATCCCTACAAAAAAGGAAGTTAAAAGCGACTCAAGTTTTAAATGCATTTATTGCAAAGGTATCTACACTTATAATTTTATAACTTATAAGTACTTAATATTGATATATTATAATTACTATAAAATCTTCTCTTTTCTTGTACCAACCCGAATCATTTATGTAACTGATGTAAACGTATACTTGTGCAAATGTGTACTAAAATTCTTATTACATTTTCCTAGGCTCTCAAAGTCACCAGAGAATTTAACTGTATCACGGAATTCATTCCCACAGCTCAAGTAAGTATTTTTAGCCTCTGAGGCTAAAAATATTACTAAGTGCAGATTTAAATTAATTTCTAATGATTTTCTACGTACTTCCTTCAGGAATGGGCTGCGAAGTTGGATAAAATGGCTTCAGTCAAAGGTCCCTTCCACGGTCTCCCTATATCAATAAAAGATAATTGTAACGTTGAAGGGATGGACTCTACCCTCGGATTGGGGAAGTTTTTATACAAACCTGCAGATTCATCTGCTGTTTTGGTACAAACCTTCATTGAATTAGGTGCTATTCCTTTCTGCAAAACTAACGTACCTCAGACCCTATTGAGGTAATTATTTGAACTTTATTAAGATCCAATGTGTGTAAAACCATGTAAAACTCTAAATCTAAAAATATGAAGCTAAAATTACCGAGATAGCTATTGGAAATCACGGGTTTTAAGCAATTGATTTCTAAATATGATTTTTAGTTTCAACTGTCATAATCCAATTTTTGGCACAACGAAAAATGTTCTAAATCCAAAATTGACACCGGGAGGTAGCAGTGGCGGAGAATCAAGTTTGATAGCTGGTGGAGCATCGGTGTTAGGAATCGGTTCGGATATTGGTGGTTCTGTAAGAATTCCAGCAGCTTTTACTGGAATTTCGGGAATAAAGGGAACAATGCATCGACTTTCATCCGTTGGCTTCCGAGGAAGTCTTCCAAACGTCGTTGGAAGTAAGACTGACAGTATTTATTTGGATATTAATCTTGATTAACAATTTACTTCCTTAAATTCGTGAAGTATTTTTAACGATGGATTTAATTGTAGTAATGGGAGTCCCTGGATTGATGGCAAGAAACGCAAAAATGTTAGCGAAAGCATTTAAGCACATTGTTGACTCCGATAAGCAGAACAAACTGGACCCCTTAGCATTACCAATTCCATGGAACGAAAAAGTATTTAGTTCTAAAACGCCAATGCGTATAGGATATTTCACATCTCTTTCATACTATCCATTGATTGGGGACACAGAGAACGTTGTTTTAAAAGCCAAGAAAGCTCTTGAAGATGCCGGACACACTTTAGTGCCTTTTGAATTGCCTGACAGTTTTGAAATGATGAATCTTGTCTTTGACTTTTCCTTTGCTGACAAAGGAGTCTATCTCTTGAGGAATTGGCAACATGAGCCCATTCCGTTGACTTTAGTTTTCAACTACATCATCTGTAAAGCCCCTCTTTGGATCCGATCCGTTCTTGCTACAGTTATGGAATTTCCGTACACTCCAGTTATTCATTCCACAAGAGCATCGGCAATCATTCGTGGTGGGGCCAATAAAACTTACAAATTATGGGAACGACTAGGAGACAGAAAAGCATTAATGGCTCAGATTGTCCAGAAATGGAAGTCACAGAACATTGACTTACTACTCTGTCCAACATACCCGTTTCCGGCAATACCACCAGAATATTGCGGACGTTTACAACGTAATTACCATTTTATCTTAACATTCTATTGCCAACTTAACATTTTCTTAAGTATCTATTTACCTTTTCCATAATTTATATACAATTCTTAGCAATTTATTGATTTTATGCAGCTTCTGTGGTGTATACCATGATTTTCAATTTGATTGACTTTCCTGGAGGAGTTGTAAAATTTGGAAAAGAGTCTGGCAAGAATATTAATAGTTTCAACGACCAGGGTGATATGGTCTTGCGATTGGGCAAAAAGGTAAATACAGTTCACTATTCATTTTCAAAATTAATATATCCCCTTTTTGTAAAAAGAACTGCTAAAAAAATGATTTATTCTCTGCTTAATTTAATTAGGCAATTAAGGAGTCCATTAATATGCCAATCTCAGTTCAACTAATTGGCTTGCCTTACAACGAAGAAAAAGTTTTGAGGGGACTTGTGGAACTGGAAAATATCTACAGTCGGACACAACCAGATGAGTAGGCACAGTTGTAATATGTCTCGAGTAGAATTTGCAATACTTATATACTCAAATTGATACGCATAACACTATTTTATGACTTTATATACCAAATACTTAGTTATACATAAAAGATTACTAATAATCTGAAAAACTGAACCACAAATCTTATGAAAATGACACGTGACCACATGATTATTGATATTGAAGATTGAAATTGAAAGAAATATTTTGTAGAAACTTGTATGAAAGATTAAATTATTAAATCTATTAAATAGAACACTGTTTTCCGTTGGCAAACATTTATTATTCAACTCCTGGACATCATAATATTATCTTGTGTGATAATTCTTCCAACATTATATATACATACTATCTTACAGCCTATTTATAGACAATAAATTAGGATGTACAGTTGTGTTTTTCATCCTATAAATTGTTTTGTCAGTGAATACATAAGATAGACTGTCCGTAGCACAATTTATTCAACGTTACAGTATAAAATCTAATCCTTATAATTTGTATAATATTTGCAAAGGATACAATTTATAATAGAACTATAATACTTGTTAAATGAAGCAAAACAAAACTGAGTATACCATTTTGTAGGTATATCGTCTATTACACCCACAACACTCCTTTACATTACATATTTAACAGACATTGATACATAGTACGCAGTATAATAGTACAGGACATAAAATATATAAAAGAATCCTAAGTGTACAGTAGAATTCGAATGCGACAAAAAATAAGGGCCATTCAGGTACCATATCTAAAATGTAATTTCATAATTTATGGAAATATAAATGCATGTAAATCATCCAGTGTACATAATTCAACGCAATTATATAACTATCTTTTACAGACTAGTCTGTTATGTATTACGGTTGACTTAGATTTAAACCTAATCACTTCATCTAAATAGTATTATTACGTATAAGTATATATATACACTTGCATTTAGCAAATTGTAATTTGGTACGACCTATATAGCTATGACTATTTTCTAAACTATTTTGGCTACAATTTTATTATAGCTAATTGCATGCCTATTTTATCCTTGGACGATACAATAATAAAGAAATAAATAGCGACAGACATTACTTTGTCGTGATTTTGTGTACATATCAATATAGACAGTTTTCATATTTTTCTCACACATGTGAAGTTATAAGAACAGCAGGTATGTGTCGTCGGCATCTTAATTCAATACTATATACACTCAATTAATTAGTACATTTCTAACAGAGTAAATTACAGGATAGTTTCCTATGACGTTCTCAAACAATCGAATGTTTAACTCAGAAAACTATTAGTGATCTTATAGAGCTACCAAAAACTGATTTATTAGACGTGTGTGACAGCTCTGCTGCTGTGTGATGTAGTACATTTGTATGTAATTCATGTCGGGAATACCCTCATGAGTAAATCTGTCCTTCATTATGTCTTTAGCAACATTTCTCATTCACCTGCTAATAATTAGCAGTATATTTTGTGCATTAAAGCTACTTTGGCAAGAATAATATCCTCAATAATGAGTTTATATTAGCATTTCTTCTTTTGTGCTATTATATTAGGTGGAAAACTATTCTATCCAACAGCCAAATATATTCTAGTCATAATTTCCCTTTGTATTCTAGATATTTGGTAAAAAATAAGTAAAATCAACAATAATTTCATTTAGTTTTATCTATGAATAGTTAGTAAATAAACCGCAACGAAGGATATTTTTGAAAGTACGTGACAAAATATACAGGATGGTTATTGAGCTCCTTTCATACCACTTTCACTTTGCCTTTCACTGACAGAATGAAAGTGTTTCTCCCTTTTCCAGACTTTCAACACTTTCACTGCAATGGCACTTGTTACAGTGAGGGAACGTGGAAGTGATGAAAATGTATCATGCGGTAGTTGCATGGTGGAAAATGGGTGAATAACATTTTCTGGTGAAAGTTATACGAACAGCATTTAAAACACAATAGTTAAAATATCGGAATACTAATATCTAATACTGGTATCTAATAAACAATAATGCCACATTAAAAAATAATGCACGATTACATTTTAAAGTAATTATTAGAATCTGTAGGTTCCTTTCATTCACTCCTGACTCCGATCGATATTAATCAATAAAATTATTTGAAATCGGAGTTGCTTGTATTAATTGGTTTGGTACTGTTGGTAGCACAAAAAGCAATGCTATTTCCGTAATAATTCCATTTTTAAGTATTAAATCGATGAAAAGATCCCTGTCTAATCCCAAGTGTTACAAATAGTTACGCCTTCTCTGTAGCATTTTTATTAGAGTCGCCTTCAGCAGCAGTCGGTGTGTCTGGAGTCAGTTGGACAGCTTTTCCCGGTATGGTTTTCGTTTTCTCTGCTGTACTCTTTGACTTCTTCCTCGTGCCGTTATTTTCCACTGCGGCTGTAGTATTCTGATTTGAACTTGTGGTGTTTGTGGCCGTTTTTAATGAGTTGCTTGTGCTGGCTTTGCCACTGGCTGTAGAATGCGAAGCATTGTCGGATTTTGCTACAGCCAACGACTGGGAACTGGATTGGTCTTTATCTTTGCTACTAGTATTGGACGCTATGGCTTTTGATCCAGAAGAAGTTGGTGCAACACAAAGATACAGCGGCCGAAATAGCACCACGGAGTCTCCATTTTCAACACTGCCGTCGTAAACTTGTCCCAGCTGGAATTCAGGACCTGGAAGTGACAATTTTACCAAATTCTAATCAAAACAAGTTAAAATTCACAATACACTTGAAAGATAAAAGTTAAAAACGATTAAACTATTAAAACTAAATGATTTTTTACCTATATACATTCCTCCTTCGGCATGATCAGATGCTACATCTGTAAAACAAATAGTATTAAAATTATCTTTCAATAAAAAACAAACTTTCCACAGTTTTATGATTATCTGCATGAATGGACCTAGGGAATTAACTGCGAGTTTCCTTTTGATTTAAAGTAGTAAAAGTTTTAGTAATGTATTTGTCCTCAATAAAATTTACCCGTCGTCATCTGCAACTGAAACTGACCGACTTTCCCTACTCCCTATCCCTACTACTATAAAATATACTTGTATACTTAAACAACAGACTTGAAAATGTTCTGTCTATCTTTAAAACAAGGAAGGGCAACGACCCTCTCTGAAGTTGACTATTGGCTCATTCGACTCTACAGTTGATTTCACTTCAGTCAAGTTGTATAACTTTTACGATTTCATTCTTGGTTTGTTGTTGGGATCGACAAGGAGGACAGACAGAGAGCTCCACGATAGCAGAACAGAAGAGCTCTGAAAATCATTTTCTTGAGAAACTTATGGGAAATAAAATTATCAGTGCAATGCAGTGTTTACAAAAACAGAGAATAAAAGCCCTATCTCTAAACTTTCCAAGACGAGAAAAGGAAAAGTAACTGTAAAATGCAGCTTTCCTCAATCAAATACATTTACAGAATTCAGTCGTCTCGTCCGGGGAACATAGCATATAATAACGAGAACGACTTCCTTAATAAAACCCAGGGTCGTAACGTTTTAAAATCTAAATTCCAGCAATAGGGAGAAGCAGAAGTGGCTTGGTTTAGAGATTTCTAAGCGACATTACCCACCACTAAACATAATTGGCAAAATTTATGTCGATGTCTAAAACGCATGAAACTTTCCAGATGTTGAATGAATGAGATCTCATCTTAAACTACAGGCATATCATAAGGAGATCGGAGGATAAACTGCAAAAATACATGCCTCATGGCAAACAATTAAATGCAGAAAAGGAGTGAGGAAAATCTTGAGTGTCTCCAGATTTTCAAGATAAATATATTCAAGCTTCCTCTTAAAATGTGACAATGGAAGAGTATTATAATGACAAGAAAAGGAATGACATTAGTCATTTAAAATAATGGCAGTTTTATCGTCGAGAAGAGTCGTTTCGTCTCAGAACAGTAATTTCAGATTCGATCTGTGCAAACAAGTGTTAAAAAGTGAATAAGAGATATATCCCGGGAATATACACATATATCAGAGAATATCTAATGTGTAACACTGCATTTCCTAGCTTAAACATCCCGTCTGCCTACATTAAGCAAATAAATGTCTATTTCTGCACTTGGGTTTTCGGAGGACAGTAGTGTGGCTTACAGGAGAACAGAACAGAATCTCCTTTAAATCAATATTCTATTCAACGAACCGAAACAGGCTCATTCTCCACAGTCCTTTGGCTATACAATCAGAATTATAAATCGATACGCTTTCCCATTCACGCATTCAATTTCATCATTTAACATTCACAGAACATGTTTGCAAACCCAAAAGGGATGCACGGAATAGCAAATCAACTCTTTACTCTAACTCCATTACCCTGTACAAAGTGTAAAGTATTTATAAGAAAAATATAGGAAAGTAAACTATTTAAAGGACTCTTTAATTCAAATGTAGATAACCAAACCTATTCAGCGAATGACGAGGAAAAGAAATGTAACTACTTCCCATGCAGTCAAACGACTTCATTTCATTGTCACTTCATTTCTTTAACTCTTTTCTCATCCATTCACTCAATAGAAAAGTAATAGCTGTAGCCAGAGAGTTGTAGGAAAGTTGTAGCAATGCTCGAATTGCACCAGCATTTGTAAACAGAAAAACATTCTATTAACTCAGCTTTATTATCTCTTCACTCACAGCTCTAAGATGATACCTCTAGCATTAGGACTCAATAATAATATAAAACTACGTAGTCAATTTCGTCACATTGCAATTTTACACCATTTGCAATCCAAAGATCCACTATGTCTATTAACGCTTTTGTTTACTTTCCCTTAGTTTCTATTTGCATTCTCTCTGCTTTATTTAGACTGCTGATTGCTGTCATGTCACAAATGTTGTTTTTCCTCATCTACAGAAAACCGACAACATTCTATTCTATGAAAATTGTCATTCCTATTCCATCACTAAATAAAATATGTATATCACAATACTAAAACACAATATTTTATTACTATTACCAAAACAAAAAACAGTTCCTACAAGTTAGACTGTAGCAAAGATATCTTCGTAAATTGCTTAATTTTTAGGAGTAATTTTACTATCACCGTTAAGTTAATCATTTTCAATTTTCAATGCCTAGCAATTTCAAGTGAATCCTACAATTTGGCATGTCAATTTAAAATTTTATGCTACATTTATGGAAGAGTTTCAAATGGTTTGTTTTATCATATTTTTAACAACAATAGAAAATATTATTAACAAATACACTTTTCTTGCGTTAGTGAGAAGTGAGAAGTACCAAAATCTGAATTATTAACTCAGAGTCATTATTAGAGAGAATTATCAATCAGAGAATTATTAATCAGTCACATCTGAGAATTTAGAACAAGAAGTTCTAATGGTATCATGAAATTCTTTTTCTCATTATGATATTGAGTTGGATAATAATTGATAATGATCATGCCCAGCTTTTATTTGAGGTATTTGTCGTAAAATCAACAATGAATTTTCCACAGTGATTTGTTCAGTTTGGCAACATCTTCTTTGAAACAGCATCTCCCAGACTTCCATAGCTTCTTCCTACTAAAATGACCATAAAGTGTTTTTTCTTTCCGGTAGTTTTTATGGACACTTCACTGATTCTGGGAACAGATAGAAAAATCGATTCAGCCGAATAACATGTCAAAACACACGTTGTCTCGACTGTTTCTATTTAGATGATACATTTCATCTCTATCTTATTTTGCTTGGAAAGTTGAGACACATGGAAGATTTCGACATCTATTTTCTGACAGCCTTCATAATAACTTTGCGATTTATTTTTCTGCAGCGAAAGTGGCAAAAAACGTATGAAAAATTGCTATTTTTTTAAAGGTTTCTAAAAGGATATAGGAAAGTGCATGTATATGAGTTAAATAATGCAATAAGTTTGTTTATATGACAAGATAACTTACCATACATGATGACAGGCTGCTGCGTAGAATTAGGGATTCGGAAAGGAACGGTGGCTATCGTAATAGGGAAGTGCATGTGTAAGTCATCTCCTGCTTTCTCCATTTCAACATTCACCTGTAAAAATAGAAGTCATTCCCAAATCAGATCCATGACATTGTTTTTTCAACAATTCTCTCTAAAAACAACATTTATGTAAACCGAGTCTCTTTATATATAATTCTACTTAAAAGGATCTAAATATATTCATTAGTTTTCCTAGAATATTTCCAGCACTAATTATAGAAGTGTTTATTTTGTCGGGATTTCCCACAGTAGTAACATCCCACATATTTAACAGCTATTGTTTATCTTGCATGAACTTTAACATTTGCAACTGTTCAGTATTCTTTGAGAAGTTTAAGAAGAGGATTACTAAAAAGGACCCTTCAGTTAATTAGTAGTCAATGTGGAAGAGAAAAGACTTTAATACTAAGGAAATGAAGTAGCTAATATATAAATGTCTATACATATCTAGAATGTACTTACATATAATTTGCATGCATTGCAATTCTGTGCGACTTAAGCAGACTGTTTTTATGTTCTCATTCTCTGTGTGCTCGTGCTCACTTTGTAAACACGAAAGATGAGAGTGGGAGCAAGAGGTAGAGGCTAGTAGTAGCTTTTCCTGACTTTCCTACTCTTCCTGCCTTCGTTTTATTAAATGAAACAAGGTGGTGAGTGTGCTAGGAAGTCCTCCATTTGATATTCCACTCAAGAGTTCGCTCCTATGTTCAGAGCTTTGATACACCAGACCACAACTCAAAGTACTATCTGTTATTTACACACTGCTGTATTTTCCTCATGTCAATCGCCGCACTGAAAGCGCACTATGTATCTTCTTCTTCATTACTGATGCATCGTCCTCGTATATTATGGACCATGGAGCTAACACAAATGTTTATGTCATTTACTCTGTAGACATTGCACTCCAAAAGTCGGAGACAATTTTCAAATACATATCCTACAACTGACAGGACACATAACACGACTACAATGACCTATATACTTACATATATACACAATCCTTACAATAGCTATCTCTATGCATCAACATTACATTATTTTCTTCTGAAACTCAACTATTATCCATGTACATACATTAACTGTTAATTTTATCTCCTGCTGTTTGCTCTATTTATTTCATTCATATACACTTACCCTTTTTACATTCACAATAACATAGCGTAGTAACTTAATTACTTTGTGTGGGCACTCTATCACTTTGGCAAAAACAAAGTTTTGGCGAAACGTGATATTTCAGCCAAGTTTTTTTCCCAATTTATTTGCCTTTTGCAATTTCTCATTTCGTGTATCTACTGTCTTTTTTGGCAATTAATAATTTTATTCATCACAACATTTCCAATGTCTGTAATTTCATTTTTTAAAAATCACTTTTTCATCTTTACAATACCATTTTAGAATTTCTTTAAAGTTTGATTATTTTAAAGCGGTATTGTTAGTAGGTTGAACATTGTCCTCAACTGTGTGTTGCGATATGAGACATCTCAAAATCCTTTCCTAACCAGACGTAACCACGTAAAAACTCGATATTTGCTAGCGATTACCGCTTGCGATGGGGATGAGAATATAGCCCCAGGCTTCTTACGTCCATCTTCATGTGTTTCAAAAATGTAGGGCAAAAAAGAAATTACCATGAAAGCTTTTATTGGTTTTTAGTGTTAAGTGCATATGTGACTCTATTGCAGAATTTTAGTCGTAGCTACTGTCAATTTAATTATGATTTTGAAATTTAGAAAGTGCTTCGGCTTTCAAGTTACATTAATATGCATGGATGGAATAACCATCGTTGGCAGTTCAACTTCAAAGATAAAGATATGTAGGTGATGCAAAATTTCCATTTGAGTTGGGAACATAATCTAAATGGATGCAATATTATAGATTAGTATTGTGTATGTTATCTTTAATGCAGCATACATTCAGGGACTGCGTATTTGTTTTCTTCTGACTTTCCCTGCTCTTCCTATTTCTATGTGAATGGGAAAAGCGATAGAGTCTAAGTAAGTAGGAACTGAAAGATTGCTAATGTTGAACTGTTTTGTTATCTGTTTGGCGACTAGGACACTTGTGTTCGACTTTCACTAGCTTTCGAAAACAAAAGCAAGTGCCTTGTTGTATGCAAAGCAATGTAATCTAATTTAACAGTAAGTGCTATGAGTAGGTATATACGAGAGAGAGAGAGAGATATTTCCTCTTTCGCAGCATATGCAGCTGGTTATGTTAAAATAGTGAAGAACCTTTGCCAGTGCAAACATTGTGAAGCTAGTGGATTGTTAGCTACACTTTTATGACACGGCAGGATTGAAATTGATGTTGAATGAATAAATGAGGGCGCAAATGGTCGTACACCCTATTTGTTCAATATAATAAAGAGATATAAGACAAAGGATGAGGAGACAGGGAAAGAAGAGAGAACAAGTAATAACATGCATTAGGAAATGGAAGTAGGATTCACGTTTCCCTACATCATCACACACGGAGCTTAGCTTTGCTTGACTTTACTTATCTCGCTCCACTTGACTAGAATTGATGGAGACTAAACGAATGTTGTTTTTCTCTAAACTCCGTTACATATTATAATAGCTACGTAACTTACACTTTAGAGCAGTATAAATAACTGATAGTGCAAAGAGGGAACTCTCTCGCTAGTGAAGTCAACCCCGTGTTAGGACATAGTCGCAGATACACTTTTCTTTTTCTTCTATTTTCTATGTAATGTACAAGCAAAGCTTTATTTTAGAAAATCCGACCAGAGTTCTCTTGTCCTGTCAACCCGCGTTTGCTTTGGCTCGTTTGACTTGGCCTGGCGCCTGCCCCCCTATAAACATTTCTATTGCTCCCCACTACTTCATACTAAATTGCTTACTAAATATCTCCTATTCTTGAATACTAAATTCTCATAAGTTGCCACATTTGCTTACAATCACACAAAATGATACCCATCTCTTACTTTCCACTTTAAATTCAGATTTTAGTTTCAAACTAAGTGCAAATATACATTTTCCTGACAGATCACATTTATTTCCAAAAGAATATTCAACTAAAAGGGCCTACCTACATTCATAGTGGATATTAATAAAAAAAACTCCTACAAATGTATTTTTCGTCAACATAACTTGCTTACTGAAGTATTACATTGACCTAAAATTACATTGAATTGTAATTACATTGAAGAGTAATTTACAGACTCGGGTTAATTTATAAAAGTAAAAATAATGATATGATAATTAATTTATCTTTTTAGAGATTTTAAATTCAGTGCTGATAGAGCATGAATATGCATTTTGTGTTTAAGGGATATTAATTGCCCTCAGGCAGTGTCTAACTTCTATGTGGGTATTCTGTCCATTTATCAAAGTTTGACATGTAAGATATCTGGGTTACTGTTGAAAACATATTTGTAACAGGATGTGATATTTTAGTATATGCGTTTATATTGCATAATGTAGCATCCTACCCCAAAGTGTGACATATTGCACCATCGTATGAAAAAGTAGGTAAAGAATCTCCATTCATGTTAAGAATCGTCTATTTCGTCATATAATAAAAGCCTTTGTATATTTCCCACTATATATAAGACATATATCCATGTGCGCATTTCCAGATGGTACAACAGTACTTTATTACAACCACAAAACGTATACTTTGTCTAAAAAGGCAGAATATTATACTTTTACTACAACAGTATTGGAAAGTAGATTTTTTAAACTTTCACTAACTAGATTAGGAAAGAGTCAGTCTGAAGGTTCTTCTTCAAGTATAAATGAGATTAGCGTGAAGAGGAAGATATAGAGAGCAAGATAATAGCAGTAAGCATAGTTATAAATGAAAAATAAGAAATACATTGATAAATATAGATGGGTAGTTAATTATTGGGAAAGCTGCATATCTCGACTCTCGACATTCGACAGTAAAAGTGGAAGGAGCCCTAGGATCAAACCGGAATAAATCAAATTAGAGCATCACGGCCCATTATAAATTGATGAAGGACGATAAGACAAAGTTCTGTGAAGATATTAGTAATAGTGCCAAGTTCAAGTGGGTAGATATAGCTACAGTTGTGTAAATCAGACAGTATGGAAGTGTATATCGTATTCTATAGAGTACATTGATGTATTAGCATTAGCATTTTTGCTTTCAGATCACATCCCATGCTAAGTAACTGAGTTTTTGGCCCAGCCCTTTCCCAAAGGAAATGTTCTGTTGGAAATAAATCAAAAGATGCATAGACACATAAGCAGAGATAATCTATCAAACGTTCACCGTAAAACTTTTCCTTCCTTCCTCCTTGCAAAAACAGGAGGAAAAGAAAAATTGGATATTTCACAAATACATGCAAAATGTACTGAACTCAACATCGGATGGTGTGATAGATGGCTAGCAATAGATTTATATTTAGTCTTATTGTAGTACTTGGATTTGTTGAAGTGAGTTACGTCGTAAAATAAAACGGATTTTACTGAGATGCATCCAAACCTTACTTATATATTATGTCCTACATTGCATTCAATTTCCTATCCGTTTTGCAATTACCATGATATCATAAGGGACACAGAGATCACATTATAAAAGATGTATTTATCTATAACACGCACACACAACACAATACAAACCAAGATATATCCTTTTAAATGTTGTTTTCCACTATATGCAGGATGTAGGATAGTGAAATCTAGAAATAAATCACAGTAAACATTACAGGTTGTCAAGCCGTGTCTCATTTCCCCTCAAGAGTATTACACTTGGCTAGCTTCTTCCTTTGTGTGTGTGAACTCATATTATTATAAGAAAAGTTTAAGTTTACCTTAAGTATAGACTTTAGAGTTTGATGTACAGCTCGTAATAAATTAACACTGTAAGTAGTCACATTAAATTCTATAGACAATTTGTTAGGTCGTGTATAGCAGTGCGCATCTTTTTAGACGTTATTTTAGTCAGTCACATTGTATTCCTAAATTGAAACTTTATCGTTTACGTTTTCCATTAGTTAAAATATCATTAATTACAGCTGTGTAGGTTCTGTTGTCAAGTTCTGTTAGCGAAATAATTTATCTCTGGTTATTGTGCATGTATTTTGAGTCAGAATGTAAGAGATACACAGAGACATTCCTATTCCAGGATTTCTTCGAGAGAAAATGAAAAATGTAGTATTGGACGGGAAATAAATAAAAAGTATTTAGGAATGCTATTGCTATACTAAAGAGGATTTAAGTATTAGGAAGTATATATAGTTAGCCAGTAGGCAGTTTTTGGAAGTGTAGGAAATCTATTTAAGCCGTAATAAAAATCATACCTTGAGGAGATAGTAAATTTGAAGAAGACGACAAACTCCTAACAGTGTTGGAGGCATAGTTGAAACGACGAGAGTCTGTTGAGAATCCCATTTGGAACGAGTATGTGGTAACACAGGAGCTCCTCGGTACTCCAATATGGTATGAGAAGCTTCTTTCGTTACCCCCAAAACCCCTCGGTCGATATAATACTCCACGTACTGTAAAATAGAGAAGAAAACCAAATTGCGTCACCAACAAGAATTGTCTATTTTAATTATTTTCTTAAGTGCTCTTTTCCTCAGATGATTTCCCTGTCTTTTGTGCCCGTGTTTTGGAAGAAACAAGGTTATGGCTAACATAGATTTCCCCTCTACGTCCACCCTGATAGCATCACACCAAAAATAGACAGGAGCTTATGGGTGGAGAAAGGAGAGAAAGTATTAGAAAAGACAATTGCATGATCGCACACTAGTATTTAGACAGATAAATAACTAATACTATGCACTGGCTATATAAAACATCAGGCTAGCTCTTTATACCTAGCCATAGGTTCTTCTCTCAAAAAACGTTATATATATATATAAATACTCTATACATTAGAGACAAGAATGTCAAGTAAATATTTGATGGTGTTCCTATCCCCAAGGGTATTTATTTTTCCTTGAGTAAACCAAACTCAAAACGATTTCTCCTCACTTTATTTCACTTGGTTAAGCTCTGCTCGACTTTCAGGGGATATGAACTAGATATTCTAAAGGGAGATGCTCAATCTACGTACTTCCTAATAGTTTTCCTCTCGCTTCCGTCCGTGCGGAAAGATTTCTTTTCTTTCACTTCCTTTCTCTCAGCTCATTCTTCTATTCTACAGCTTTCTCTTCGCCATCTTACTCCCTCCTACAACATAAAAATAAAAATACACACACCTTCCTACGTAGTTTCTCCTTAGCCTTCTTGCATAATCTTCAATTCAAAGACGTCAATCCTTTGTCTCAATTTTGCTATCCTACTACTACTACATTAGCTCATACTGACATTTTCTATAGAATTCCTAATGCTCAAAGCAAATTCTCAGTTATTTTCCATTGTATTATTTATTGTGAGATTCTTGCTAAACATCTAAATGCTTTATAAAACAGAGTTCTGTATGAATTTCCATATTATTTACTCTGTGGGGGTATCGGATACTTATAATTATGACTCCTGGCATTTATGTCAAAATTGGAGCATGCAGTTATTTATTTTTACACTAACATGAACTTTTGTTTACATTACAAAAGCACACTAGGCTCAAGTTCATGAGTTTATAATTTAAACATGATATTCTGAATTGTGCGCATTTCGGCATTTACATGATTAAAAAATAGATAGATGAGTGAAGGTTTTAATTTGACACGGCATAGACACGCATTACATTTAACGCTTTATCGGCTATCTCGTTAGTACACTTGGAAAAGCACTTTCATCGTTCCTCTATGCTAATCAAAGTTCTTTAATTGGAGTTCTCTAGCTTCACATTATGCTAGATAGCAATGAATCAGTAGATTTAGGAACATTTATATCTGAATATAGTGAAGATGTATTTCTGGTAGTAATATCACAGGAATTTGCTTTGGCTGACAAGCTTTGACTGCGGACAAGGGCCTAATGTATCAAAACATCAAGCAAACACAAGTGCACTGATTATTAAATGTATAATTTACTTTGCTTTTAGAGGAATTTCAATATTTGGGATTTTAGGAAGGCTGTGCACGAGTCTCCATTGCCAGATTCGACACTATAGAGCCAGAATGGTTGTATATTATGCAAGATACCTTAATTATGCAAGCAAAGGATGAGAGACCTGAACAAGTCGAATTTTAAGTCGTGCAGCCTCCTCTGACTGATTGTCAATGTCTGCTTTCACCCGTAGACTTTCACCACACACGTAGGCTGAGCGCTCCAGCTGCGTTTTGAGCACGATTGGTCCTTTCTCACAGCAAAGGCAACATTTCGACCTCTTTGACTCTCCTACCATTGGTTTCTGTGTAACATCCAAATATTATAATCACACCCGTCACAACTGTCAAATAAACTTACAGCTACTCCTTAAACACATCAATTTCAAATCACATTTAGTCTACAAGAAAACTTTTATCCTTTCAAAAAACTAATAAGTTATGAACAATAATGATGAAAACTCTGAAAAACTGTTTACTGTAATAGAGAAACATTGCAAATTGCAACAAACTAAGGTGAGCAATATATAAAAAACTCTGCAGGACAGAACTTTATTAAATAAGGCTCATAATTTATTATATACGAATATTATAGGTTTATGAACTGAGAAGCTAAGATGGATAAGAATTTGCAAAAATAGTTACATCACTCACTCTTCATTAAATGAAATTATTTGCAAATCCTTTGTAAAAACTTTCCTAAGGTCCATTAGCTAGTAGTACTATTTATGTACCATAGCAAGAATAGATCTTTCTCCAAATCTCCTATACTATATGACCATTGGGATCATTAAAAATCATTCGCGATCCCAATCAAAAGTTAGAAAAAGTTCATAGAGATTGCATTTTGTTACTGTAAGTATTTATAGGGGTTGTGTGTCAATATTATATAACTCACTGACTATCGAGAAAGCAATTTCGTAAATAATTGTAATCAACATTGAAGACACAAAATCATAACTCAAAATTTAATTAGGTACCCAAAATGCAGGTACATTGTAAATTGTTGTTGTAGTTCAAATATTACTTACGAGATACTGATCATCCATGCAGTCAATGTGGGGTCCAATAATTGTAAAATATTTCATTCCTTGAGGTGGTGATGCGTAGGGGATGTCAACGGTGACCTATATAAAACAGAATTAATCCACCCAGATTACAACCACCGAGATTAGATTATGCTCCATGCTCTACTGCCCACAGTACATGCGTTAAATCTGTTTTTGATTGAAACTATTCGGCAAACTGTGTACTTTTGCATTTGTTGTCTTGCTACTGTTGTTTTACATCCTATACTAATGCTAAAGTTTACTAACATCCTGTACTAACCTATTATTTTTCAAACATTATTGATTTTAGGTTATGAAATGAAAATATAAATGAGAGAAAATAATGTAAGTTTACGAGTGAAAAGAATAAAGTGAGAAAAAGGATTTTCATTGGAGATTTGAAAAGAGGGAAAGCCACCTTAGGTTACTTTAAGGTTACCTACCTATAATGTACTATATAGGTAGTATATCATAATAGGATAAATAATAGGAGACGTAGGTATTCTGTTTTATGCTTTTACAAGGTTACTAACAAATAAGAATTGAAAGTCACGTTTTGCTCCGAGAATTTAGGGCATATCAGGAATTCTCTTTGACAATTTATTGGTGAAATTTTGCTGACTTGGCAAATATTTTAGTTTGGCAGACATAAAAATGGTTGAAGAGGGAAAGTAAAGTAAGTATGTAATAGAGTAGTGAAGTGTATTGTGGGAGTCATGGCTGTGCCGAGACGAAGCATGGAGCAACGTTCTCTCTCTCTCTCTCTTACAAACTTAGACGAGGATGAATTCAGATCTCTGCGCCCAGATATAATAAAATGAATGAAAGAAAAGTGAAAAAATTTTGGGGGAGCTAAGAAAAGTGGCGTTGAGACGAGAGAGAAAAGAAAGGATGCGGAATTATAGGAGAAATGGTAGAAGATCAGATGAGATGAGGGTGATTGGGACTTTTACTTACTTTGATATAGTAACGAATAGTTCCAGCCCGAGACTCGAAGGAACACGGCAAGGAGCTTTCGGGCAGCTGAAATCTGAAAGGAAATTGGTGCATTCCTCTGGGAAGAATTGGGACATTTCCATCGGCCTTTTCTGTGAACCCAAACAAAACACTGTCATTGTAGAACAAGCTTTCACCATATATGCATCTTCCTTAATACACACACACATATATACATACAGCATTGTCTACTCACTCCGACATACACGGAACTAAGTGTACGCTTTTACAGTCTTTTTGCAAATGACATCATGTTCAGTTGAATTGAAGATGGGGAAAATGATCATAACATTCTTTAGGTACATGTCATACATACTCAATGCTGGCATGGCACAAACAAATGAAACACAAAACTCTTCTATGCAGTTTATACTTTCTATCTCTTCTATATCATTATACATAACATTTACAGAGAGAGAGAGAGAGTCACGGATTAAAGGTATATAGGCACTGGGATTATTATAAAAGTATAATGCATGTACATTCTCGCTCGGCGAGATTATCTCTACTCAAGTAAACATGTCTGGAGACTGCACAGTTACATCAACTTTGCATTTTCTTTATTTACACTCAAAGCCATAGGAAAATACGAGCAGCAGCATAGTAATCAACGAATATTGCGTCATTGACAAAGCGGACTCGTTTTTTTACGTAGTCAGGAAAATTTACCATCCACCAAAACACTTACATACAACGGGACGAGACAAAATACACCACCACCGCTTACACCACCTACACCGCCTGGAAGACTTTCGGGTAACATTCGATA
>JAAAYG020025263.1:1411-17131 GCA_009936455.2 Tomocerus minor | reverse complement strand
ATTAATCTATTAAATTTATTAGTGCGCACAATTAAACTGCCAGATTTATAACTTCTTCGGAAGGAACAACCCAATGAAAAATAAATCAATTAATTAAAAACACACAATGCTGAATTTTTTAGACGATATGTAGAACGTTGGTCACATTTAAGCCAACTTTAATTATGCGGCTACAAAAAGATGTAATTTAGCTGTCAGTTTCAGATAGTTTCAGAACCAGCCTTTATATTTTTTTTTATTAAAAAAGAATTGCACAGTAAATTTGTATTTAACTGCCAGTGTCCAGGACAAAAGTCTAAAGTGCACTAGTTTAATTTTACAAAAACCTATGTAATAATATGAAGAAGCATAATAGAGCAGGCAAAGGCTGTTGGGGATTTATTATGCATCATGCATTTGGTTGTTCAAATACGTTGCTCGGCCCACAGAGAGTATCTGTGAGTACTGGGTACGTGATATTGATAAGCTGTGATGAAGGATAAGGTTTAGGTTTACACTCTTGCTTGTTAGACGGGACTGTAATAACATTACAGCCAGCACCAAACTGATTAATAGTAAATTTTAAAGAATTATCTACCGTATCTTGATAGTTTACTGACCATAGCGTAACATAACCCTGAAAATATGATACATTTTTGAGATTTGATCCACTCTATTCAGAAATGAAGAATATTTAGACTAGAGAAATCTGCTATCTGTTGCACTAGAACCATTCATGCTAGCATTGATGAAGTGCAATATGCTAACAGAATTATTTACACAAAAATTTTCAGCCTGGTGATGTAAAGGCATGTTCCCAAAGACTTTTAAATCAGAGGCACACAAGAAAAGTTTAGTTTTACAATTGTACTAGTATGATAGGTAGTAGGTAGACAATTTATTGAACTTTTTTTTACATATGTTAAGCAGTTGATATGATAGCTCTGCTTTATGAATTCTACATTTTTATAAATCCAATAAATCTAAATCCACGCAATACTTTTTGTGCACTTCATATGCAACGCAGTACTAGAGTAAGAATAAAAGCAAAGGTACCAATACCAAGCATTGCCCTTATTCAAGAACTCTGTTTTTATTTCTGATCTACAGAATCGATTTTCATAGTTATTGATAAATAAAAACTCACTGCTCCCATAAATTCTACGTTTGTTTCATAAATGGACTTTCTTAAACAATAATTAATCCCTTGCTTACGATAAGCAATTAAATATAGCTATTTCTACTCCTTTTTGTTTCTAGATGTAGTAATTGAGCGAAGCTTTTGGTTTTTTACATATTGCACGAAATTATTATTGGCATTGAATTAAATAGAACATATTATAAATTAAGTTCGACAACAGTCGCTCTGACATAAGGGTACTATTTTGCACTGTATGGTGTATAACTTATTACAAATGTCACATTTAAATCACATAATAAACATAGTGGAATGTTGTGTAAATAGACACAATTATCTCAAACTGAAACTAACTTTTGATTTGAGACCCTAAAGTACTCATGCATTCAATTGCTATCACTATTACTTATATTTTCATCAAAATGTTTTTAAAACCAGTGGAAGAATGAACGAAATCATCCATAGCCTTTCTCACTGCATGAAAGTAAATACCATTATTGTTGAATAACGAAAAAAGTAAATGACTACATTAACCAAACTTACAACGGCACACGTTACGAAATCGTATACAGATATATTCCCATACAATTACCTAATATATTATCTAATATCTTACAGATACATTACAAAATATAAAATTGACCCTGATTTGATCTTTTTTTAGATTGCATTTATTATATATATCACTTTTTTTGTTTTAATGTACTAACTTGCAAATAATTGGGTTTTTAATTATCTGCATGCAAACTTACCCATTTTGACTTTCTTTTACTGTCGACCAGAATCGCAACACAAAAAATTCACTTGTTATTCACACCATTGGTTTAAAAAAGTGTATCACTTAAATATGTAAGAAGCACACTAAAATATTTTGCTTTGTACGCTTAAGATCCTGACATATTATTAAAATAATAATAGAAAATACATATTCAAGTGCATTGCATTAGACATTGTAGGGGTTTGCTTATTTTGGCACTCATTTGTCACATCGAGAAACCCCAACCAAGTCACGCTAACATTTGTCACCTCCAAGATAAGCCCCACCACGATGCTCCGTTTCTTAAAAAATACTGTTGAAAATGGATCACTTATTTTGTAAAACTAACTTTTAAGCTTTAATTGCCAGTGAAATCTTGAATGTTAGTTAGTGCCACCACCAAGTAAACTGACTTTTATGAATCAGGATTCGGGACGATGAAATTTTATGCTGGCACTTCATGAGAAGAGGCTCGAAATTGAGAAAATGCATTGGAACCGAATAAGAATGAGTGGCACTAGCTACTTATGCGTCGTGATTGAGCGGATAATGCTAAGGCAAGGTGCTGACTGAGAATAAAACGTCGTAATTTGGGTTATGTGTTGGAGCCAGTGCTCAGAATTGTCTTGGAAGGGAAGCAACGTACGGACTAATCTACTTTGCCCCAATTTCCCGAACTAAACTCGTGAGTTGCAGCCAGGGAGACTGAGATAGGTTATTCTTCTAATAATATAATTGTAGCTTCGTCCTTTCCTTTGGTGGCCATGAAAAGAAACAAAGGGCTGAATTGAAGTTAAATGTCTAGTTGCTAACCTAACTATTGTAACTAAGTAGGACTCGGAATACGTAACATCATTATGTCTGTATATCTCATCTTCTTCATGTCTTGCTGGTCTCTTCACTATCAACAGGAGTGTGTACGAGGAAATGTAGACGATTCCATTCAAATCCTAATGTACCCGTTTTGCCATTGCCCCGTGCCAAGTCTGCTTAGCTCTGCTCATTGTGCTCTCTAACCTATAAATATGGAGATTCTACGAATACTCTAATAGTTTATAACGCAACTAAGTAACAACAATTACTACAGGCACAAGCCACAAACACACTTCAGCTTTTATTAGAGGCCTCTTCATTTCCACGGCACTTCTTTCCGTATTTCTACAGCAAAATCTTACTCATACTCATCACACACACACGCTTATCATACATTAATATGTTTCACTCTACTATGAAACCATGAATGTATATCCACATATCCATGTACAGCCACAGGAACAGATACAAAGTTGAGACGAAGAGCAACGCAACGGCAATATTATGTGAGTGACTGCACTGTTGCATGGAGTTCTCAGCACGGCATTTATTGCACATGATATTAAATAAAGCTAATCTTTTAGTTCAAGGATACGGATGGTTCAGTTTAATTTTACTTCAGCTACATCCACAATTACGCCCTGCAAACAGAGCAGTGACACTTTTAAACTTTCTGAATTATTATGGCCCCTACTTTCTCATATAATATTCAATTCAAAACCATCTAATGAATATACTACACTGCCACATCTGTTATTTTTCCCTATAACAGCTTTCGAAAATCATCGACTTGGTTGCACAGAGTAAATAAAACTATATTGCATGTCATAAATTGTGTAACAAATTATGAGCTACACTACAGTTTTCAACATTGACAGGGTAATGACATCAAACAATTAAATAGATCAATATTACACATAATAGAGGGTACTAATGATCCCAACTAATAAATAGATTAACACTAATTGGTTAATGGAAACCCATTTTAGTCCCTTTTCTAACCACACAATAGTATTCAAATCTTACTTAATAGCGGATTTAATTTCCTTGTACTCAATTGCATACTGCCAGATGTAGTCCATTCCAAACCCAATGGAATTTATTCTCAAGTCTTTTGTTAGGTACCTCTTATTTTTAAGTCTAAGAATGACCAAGTACCCTATTTGTTCAGGTTTTATAAAAACGTCAGTTACAATGGCGTTATACAGTTATTTAGGATATTTGCATTAGAAATAAAAGTAGCAATGATGGAAATGGCATAATAGTAATATGAATTCTTCAGCTACCGTTGCAATATCAAAATTTGTAGCATTATTGGTCATCATTTTATTACTGTTTGCATGTAGACAACTTAGCAGAGTATCTAATCAAGAATATTTCTTGCTGCCGCATTAAGTCATCATAGCTTAAGTAATAGCATTTGTATCCATTAATATAACATGCTGAGCCGAGTTTCTCACTTAATAAACTAACAATAAGATGCAAGTCTAAACTCATTCACTGATTATGTTTGTAACTCACTATAAATACTTTTAAAAACTTTCCATATAACACTTTGATGAAGTATTGCGAATTTGCAAGCATTGCGGTCATTAAAGGTCACCAGGGTCTACAAAAAAGCATAGAATAAACGTAGTCGCGTAAGTATAATATTATCCACATAGCCTAGAATCTTGAGTTAAGTATACAAAATGCGCAACTTACTTCAACCGACTTCCTATACTTATACAACTACGTAAATCCATGGTTAAGCATATATATAAGAAGATGTATCGTATCAACTGAACGGGAATACGAATACGATAAAATAATTTTTGTCGTTCCGTTTGTAAACAAGCATGAAGAAAACCAGTCGATAACCTTTTAGCAGATACATTTCATACAATCACACAAGGCCTGTTTACGTTCCTTGCCTTTCATAATCTTAATCGTATTCATTATATATTTATTCTTAAAATCTGAGTATCTTTTGAAAAGAACATCAAAAGTAGTTGATCATGATATTCTTAATTTCGATGAAACGATCCTGGAAAGAGAAACATAAAGGGTGATGATAGTGATGAGGACCTGTGGACGTACAATTTACTATTAATAAAATAAGGTGATTTTTGGGATGACAACTGATGAATTGTCGTTACTCTTTCATCCACAGCATTCCTCCTTGGGATTAAGCGCTTACAGTCTGTACTGACGGGAATTGGTTACTGGTATAGATAAACCAGGTTGGCATCTTCAATTGGAGACTAATGAAGATTTGGAGATATCGAGTGTTGGGGAGGCTGAGACGGACTCTGCAACTGCTCGTCCTCATTTCTTACTGACCATATGAGAATACAGCATCGTACACGACAAGCGACGAGAGCAGAGCAGAGCGGAGAGATGTGCACGGGCAGTGCAATGATTGCCTGTCGGATGACAGGTTGTCAATAAAATGGAAACACCTACCCGTTACCTACTACTACTGTATACTATTCTAAATCAATGTCTGCCACATTGGACGTGTGCCATATCAGTACAAAACTAAGTCAAAATTGTGGCATAAGTATAGGAAATACTCCAAACAAAATAATCTTATCCACTGTGGCAAATCCAAAAGAAGTCATTTAAAAAATTGGCCATACTTTAATAAAGGAAAAGTTGCCTGTATTTACATTGTTATCACCCTGCACAATGGCATTTGTATACATAGCAATCCAAGTAAATTAATTCAGAAATTAATAAATCAAAAACTACTAGTTTTTGAATTCGATCGACTTGTTTTAGAATGCATATAAACCTAGCAGACAAGGGAGTATAAGAAAACAGACAAATATTTAAAAGACGCCACTACACTACGAAGGGTGCTACGCACCTTTCCGTAGTTGGAGTAAGAGTCAACTTTTACGGACGATGACCACTACTTCAAGAATGTTTAGACGGCTAAACTTAAACCATAAACATAACTATTTGCTATGGTGAATGAAACTACATTAATAGTTGCTAAAATGCCTAATTTTATTATATATTTAACACAAAAGTGGGAGAAAGGACTACTAGAGCACATTCTACAATCATGATAATTATTACTAATGCAAATAGAATGCTGTAAACAGTTATTATGGATTCTTAAATAAAAGACATAAAATTTACTGAATGGCTAAGACTTGAATTGGTACCGGGGGTTACAAACGACAAAATTTTATTCAGTTAATTCACATTTTATTGACAGAAATGCAAAATTATTTGGCGTTAGAGTTTTCATAATTAATATAAGGATTATTAATACTCGATTAGTGAACGCTGTTCCCATAAGTTATGTCGTCAGAGTTTCATACGAACAATATTCATACCGCCGTGTAAATTAAATTTATAGATACTGAGGCAGATAATTTCCATTTCTACCAAGAAAATGCAAATAACCTACAGTTAATGGATCAACGGATATAGTGGTAAGAGTGAGTTTTATATAAACGGAAAATGCATTCTAATTTTACAATGACCATATAAAAGAGTAAAATGTAAAATGTGGTAAAGATAAAGCTATTATTTATTGCATTCCCATTCCACCGGCTGCGTAAGGGTTGTTAGCTGACATGTCGGAGCCTCCACTTTTCGGACTTTTGATCGTTTCGTCAACGGACAAAATGAGACAGCAAGCTTCAATAGCTGCAGACAATGCATTTATTTTAACAATCGAGGGCTCCCATACACAAGCCTTGTAGTTATCTTCTACACTTTCATTCATGATGTCGACTCCATACCACATCTCTCCTGCAAACCAAAAAAGCATTGTGAACGCCTAATAAATAAATGATTATATATCCCGGGCTTTCTCACTACTACCCTAAATTAGTATATCACAATTCAACCATTTTTTACAGAAAATTTTTAGCAATTTAAATTTGCTCAAGGTTTATCTTGCCAACAGAAAGCTAGGCATAACGTGATTTTCTATAAAAATAGGGTTCAGATAGTAAGACTAAATTAATCATATTTCATAATCTGCTTATTCGTGTAATCAATAATCTTTGCTACTTACCGTGATGGTGTTTCATCCGAAGCTGATTTAGAATCGAAGTAGCGTCAAACCCTGCGTTGTAACTCAACTGTTTTGGAATGATTTCCAATGCTTTCCCTACAGCAATCATTATTCCTTGCTCTCGACTGATATTCTTGATCCCTATCTCTCGTAAATGCCTGGACAGTTCCATTTCAATTGCTCCTCCACCTTTACAAAAAAAGGACAAATAAGTTCATAAAATGTAAATCACTATCCATTACATGCGTATGCGCATATATCCGCATGTTCATTTATCGCATTTATTTTAACACACTTAAACTGCTTTAGACAATAACATGTGGATGGCAGATATAATTATTTAAGTGTGAAAAACAAAGGCGACAAGAAATATTGTGGTAAAGTTGGTCAGTCAACTAGCACTAACATATTATTCATTTGGATTAGTTGATTATAGACAGAAACAGGTATTATTAAGAATACTACTGGAAACAGTGCGCAATGGAATTTAAATTGTGTTTCATAAGTTAAATGCGTGGGATAACCAACAGCGTAATACTTTTATGCATGAAATATATTAATTAAAGTTTGTTTAATGAAATTATAGTGGACAGTTACCAGCAACAATGGCGTTATTTTTAATTGCTCGACGAACAATCATAATAGCATCGTGAAGAGATCTTTCGGTTTCGTCCATAAATTGTTGGGCTCCACCTCGAAGAATGATAGTAGCAGTCTTCGCATTGGGACACCCGGTAAACAAATTGTAACGTTCTCCACCAATCTGCTTCTCTTGAAACAGTGCACACCGTCCAACAGTTCCATCATTCAAGTCAGAGACTGTTGTCAGGATCATGCCGCCACAGGCTTTTAACGTCCGCTTCAAATCATCCTCAACAACACGCCCAGCACAGAACATATCCCTAAGAAAATAAATTGCATTTACACATTGTGATCAAAATACGATGACGATAAATGAACTTTTGTGGTATCTTGATCAGTTACCTATCTGCAAAATACTGAGTAGCTACATCACCAATAGGGAGTTTTGATAAGACAACTTGAACACCGCTTTTATGAATTTTGTCCAACTTCTCGTACAAAATGTTCCACTCTGCGTCAACAATTTTTTGGTATTCCTATAGAATAAATTGTTACACGGTTAACGACCATTTTTTGTATTTGCATGTGGTAACATCAATAAGTAGTAAATATATTCAATACAAATAAGTAACATACGTCAACTTCTTCGATTCTAATTTCTGCATTATCTCGCTCAGCCTTCAACTCCAGCTCAATGTTTAACAAGGCAATTTTGGGATTTTCATATTTCTTCGGCTGCATTTCAAATCCAGCATAAGAGAAAGTTTTCTTAAAGGCCACACCCGGAACTAGAAATGAATCTTCGAGTGTCCCTCCGAGAACCTTCTTAATTCCGATCATATCCAAAGGCAAAAGTTCATCGAGAATCATGACAGCATCAACTGCCATTTTAGCAAAGAACTCTTTCTGTAGATGAATTAGTTTGGAATTCAGAGCCGTCGCAGCACACTTTTCCAAAATATCTCGACGATTTTCAACTCCTTCGGCCATTGGGACGGCAATTTCATTTATTTTGTCTAGAGAATATTTCAAGCACTTTCGAATTACTTTAATAATTAATCGAGGATGCACTCCTTCTTCAATTAGAGGCTTCAATCGCTTAAGAATTTCTCCAGCAAGAATCACAACAGTTGTAGTTCCATCTCCTACCTGAAAAACAGACAAAACATACTAATATAGCTACAAATATACCTAAGATAAAACAAACATTTACACATTTTCAATGCCTTCGGCATCCAAGTTCTGTTGAATTTAATTTAATTAATAGCTCCAACTTAGAATTTATAATTGCTTACTATTTGAGTTAGACACATTAAAATGAATCACTCTTTTACCATTCATTTTTCATATTCTTTTTTGCGGTGAAACTAGTTAATTAACAGTAAGAGGTTTGGCTTCTATAATAGTAAATGCTTATTTAGGTTCCGAGAGATTCAAATTAGAATTATGGCTTACTGACGTGATTTCAAATTTATTTCTTTAATAATTTGCAATTTAATACTTTACCTCCGAATCTTGTGACTTGGCGATATCAACTAGAGTTTTTGCAGCAGGATGAACAATGTCCAGCTTCTTTAAAATTGTTGCACCGTCATTGGAGATTGTGGCTCTTCCATTGCCATCAACTATGAGTTTGTCCATTCCCCTCGGTCCCAAAGTGGTACGAACAGCTTCAACGACAGCTTCGCAAGCATTTATATTAGAGATCAATTGAGCCTTCCCTTGCGAACTTTCCGTTCCCTCCCGCAATAGAATGATTTGAGGTTGCTAAATTCACAATTTGAAAAGTCAATTAAAATGAATCTATACATTTCTAAAAATCAAAACCAAGATACAATTTGAGTAATTTTAATGATATAAAATCTTGTACGAACCATTTTGATGATTACAAATAAACAGCAACACGATGAAAATGAAATAAGTCGTCAGCCGGTGAAATTCTGATTCTAACTAACACGTTGAGTCACTCGGTCACTTAAACCACACGTTTGAATGGGGCAGGAGCGGCTATAAATGTGAATCTACAACAGAAAAATTACATTAAACACGTTCAATAGAATGCAATGCAACCACACTAGTCAATATTCCAAAACTTTTATTGTGGGGCTTAAATGTAAATAGTATTAAGAGGATATTATTGTGGTAAGTTGTTACCCGGTAAAATGTGCTTCACAAACCCTTCAAATCAGTTGTCACAAATGCAGTTAGCAGAATCGGCTACAAAAGTAAGTGAATCTACAACAGAGACGTGAAAAAGAACATGAACACAATAAACCTCCCTCACCACTACACCACTACTCTAGACAGAAAATGCAGTCTGCTAACTAAAAAATGTACGTAGGTAGGTATAAGTGTAGGAGTATTCTTACTGTGTTTGATCTATTGTGCAGAAAATGTGCTCGCCCGCTGATTGTATATACAATCTTATGGCTCTCGAGGCGTAGAACAGTGTAGATTGCGGCGGCATGCAAAAAGTCAAATAAGGAAAAAGACTAGAATAGTCTACGGCCCTCCTACTTCACCGGGAATTTCTAAAAGGCGCCAGCACATGGAGTTCTTATCCATCTACTACGGCAGATCTTCCTCTGTCTCACTTTGCCTCGCTATCACTCTAACATTCTAACTCGAATATCAGTTTCCCCAAATACATCCAACATTTACATTTTTAAGACTGCAGAAGTGCAGAGTAGTACAACACAGAAATAAATGGAGTTGAGTTGTAGTTCATGATTTATTACAATTTAGCATTTTTAGCAATGAAAATCTACACTAATTTATTACATGTGACCTTTAAAGCATAAACTATAATATGGAAGACAAGTTTGTTGCCGAACAGAGAATTCTCAGTTTACTAATGCAGCACTTACAGCCTACCTTCAGTGTGGAAGACGAATTGAGGGGTTTCTCAAATAACCATTGTCTCATTCATTGATTTATAAACAGTCATACTCCAATTAAGTAACACATCAATTTTTATGATGTTTGGTTTAAAATGGTAAATATAGGTACTGAATACAAATTCGTGTACGTAGTGCACTAAGCAAATAGATAGTATATAACTTTATTGTGATTATAAATCTCAGACAATTAGTCAGTAGACAGGAGACAGTTACCATCTACTATTTTTGCACATTTTATTCACAACCAATCATAAGTAATCTTCATAATATTTCATAAGTCTCATCTTAATCTTCCCAAGCTCTTGATATTTATGCATTAAGTATAATGACTAATGTTCTGTAGTGTGTACTGTATGCTAAAATTAATAAAACTATCTGTCAAGAATAAATTAAGTAGTACTAATGCCGTCCACATAGTATGAGTCGTATTAGCCTATATACCTACTCATTCAGTCAAGGAGCAACTTGCATGCGAATTTCATTTGACTATGTGCGCATTAATAAATGACTTTGACAGATTGACAGTTTGACATGTAGTTCTGGAAGGTGTATGGATTTCTAAGAAGCTACCGATTACGTAATCTGTTACCGTAATGTATTTATGCCTAGAAGAGTAAGGAGAGTGTTGACTGCTCTTAAATCAACTTTAACAAATCGCAAGAGAATATTAAAACCTCGGTGTAAAGTATACTCTCGTCCTTAAATACATTTTAACATATATCCCTTCGAAGATATTACACATTTATTGTGAGCATCAATAATAAACAACGTTACAGTGTTTCGCACGACATAAATACAATGCGACAGCATGTGCAATAAATGTTTACTTATAATAAAGATTTATAAGCTTCTTTATAGTTAGGTAGTTAGTTACTAATACATGTAGTTCCATCATGGTTCTTAGCATGATAAAATCAGTTTAATTCAGCTATAAGAATTTCGCAACTATTTTTCTGCATACTATGTCTATGTCTGTGTCATATTTCTTGCTGTCTAAAAAATATTGCAGACCCTTTATATAACAGCGTTGACATTTATGTACCTACTATAACTATGATGTAAGACTTCATGGAATAACTTTTGTTTCATTCATAGTAAGATTGTTCATCAAAGTACAATAATAGTCTTCTTTAAAAGGTTTATGTAATATTTGACATGATTTGATTCATTTGACGATAAATAAAATGTTTTTCTTGAACGCAAAAACAAATATTAAATAATCATATTTTCTCAGGGCGTGTTTAATACACTAATCGATATTGAAGATGCTTCGTATAACGAAAATGAGCATCCATCAGGCACCCATTCTAAAAGTCGCAACTTTGTATGTATAAGCCGTAGTAAAGTAAGTCAGTACATGTACACAGTACACACACAGCTACCGAAGTAAGAAGTAGCGTTTGTGTGTCATTGCATAACCACAAATAACACAGTCTAACTTTAGTATTAAATTACGCCATTTGATATTTGCTAGAGACAGAGTCAGAAATGTTGCATAATAATTTCTCATGTATCCTCCTTAGCTAATGACTTGTACTTACATCGTTTCAACTGGTTCAATGAGGATTTGTGCGGAATATTGTCTGCCTGTTGGGATTTGTGATTCTTTGACTGCGAAGGAAGCTGCTTAGCTAAACTCAGTTCTTATACACAAGCATTTAATTTCTGTCGTTTAGTCTATTTATCCGTTCTCCTAAAAGATCGTCTCATTTACTGAAGTAACAAGCCAGGACCGGGACAGCAGTTAGTATAGGTAGGTTTCTTGGCTGAAAACTTGGAAGTAACATACCGAACAAGCGAAAAGCGTTTCTAAAGAGTCAGTTTTACATTGTTCACTTTGTTTTTGCACAATACTCAGTGTGTTTAACCAGAATATTGATTTTAAAATAGTAATCAGCATAGTTTGTTACACTTATATACTTATATAAAATAGCAATAGTAGATACAATGGAATAAAAATAATATAGCTCCCGAAGCATTCAATTTTTATCTACTATTTTGACAAAAATCTAAAGATAGTTAGTTAAGTATTAAAAGATGACTAAAATTATTGCATGAAATATTCATATGTACGTAGATATCATCAAACTTCATTATAAATCAGTGTTTATTTATAAACAGTTGGAAGTATTAAATTATTTTTTCATTTATAGGGTCAAGAATGGACACGCTACCTTGGGAAGTGTATAATTTAAAAGAAATTGAGCTTGAGACGTTGAGGGGAGGTGAATTATATTTTTTGAATTTTCTGATGGTTCTTTTTTGCTTAGTAGCAAGATTTATATACAAAAAAGTCATAAATATAATACAATTACTATTGTTTCATTCCATGTTACGGCAATAAGTACTGGAGAAGAATCTCAAGAAATATTTTCGAACTGCAGAAGTTGCTATTACGCAATGTCCCGATTTAAGGGCAAGTCCATTCGAACTGGCTGAAGAAGGTACAGTGTCACTATTGTTTTGAACAAAGACCGAACAGAAGAAAAGAGTAAACTATGAGTATAAGATGCGCATGTGTTTTACGTATCTGTTAGCGTTTGTACTGAAACTCTGGATGGAATAAAACGTACCAGTGCGGATTAAAACTCCAACACATTTCCATGCATATAAAACGGTGATAATTAATTGAGTATTAGTAAATAATGTTCTTTTCCAATAGTTTTGAATGTGTAGAATTCGAAAAATTTATTACATCCAACGACTTCTGCTAGCAATTTCAAAAATAATGTAATTTCAAAACTTAATAATTTACATTCCACACTGATTCTAAACTCTTTGATAAAAGTATGTAAATTATAGTGATTTGTTTCGAATTCTACATATTAAAATCTATCATAAAATACTATTATTGAATAATATTTAATTCAGTACTACCATTTTATTTGCATGGAAGAATGCTGGAGTTTCAAATCTTAGTGGGACGTTTTCATCTGTCCCGAATTACAAAATCATTTTAAAGCTTAAGAGTAATTATTCCCTTTTATAACTTAATTCAATTTTTAGTCATTTTTACGCCATACTTAGGGCAAACATTGCATTCTGTATATAGTCTACTAAATAATATTCCGCCAATTTTCATTGACCAAACCAAAGACCTCAAGACAAAGTCTCAGCCAGTGTTACGTTACATAGACAATAATAAAAGATTTAAAATAATTTTTAACGTTAGAATCGATATACATATTTTTGTCCCAGGGATTGGAGGAGGTGAGACGAGCATCGTAGATCTGGGAGGTGTGCCATATTTAATTCCCCTCGTCGATCGAACAAGAATATACGACCTAGCTACTGTAATTCCAAAATATATTGGCAAAGAAAATTATCCCAATGGCTGGTACATAAGTGGGGCATGTGCTGGTCCTTGGCCTTCTGAAGGTTCGAATTGTGAGGTAAATTAATTAATTAAAATTTAACTGTAGTTAACTATTAATTATTTATTTAAGTAGTTAATTACTTCCGCACCCCCAAAGCCATATAACAACATTTAGTAGGTATGTACTAATTATGGATAATGATATTGTTATTTATTGCGCAATATCTCTACATTTAAAAGCCTCCAGTAATGATATGATTTCTAAAATAGATGATAGCCAACCTAAAAGTCAATCCGGATGGAAAAATTATAGCAAATAAATCTAAAGTGGCTCTGACCTCAAGTGGAGATGACAAAGATGTTGTTTTGAAAAATTTGAAAGATGAATCCCGCTGTGCTATGCTAGCCAACTTGACAGTTTCTTCGGGAACAGGAAAGGTAATCAATTGATTATCTAAAGCAAGTAAATTCGACAGAGACAACTAAATCATTTCAATCCATTGCTGTTACTCTTGACAAACTCTTGACAAAAAGTTAGCCGCTGACTTTGTGCTTTAAACATTTAAAATTTTATAGTTTTGACTGTATAGCAGCTTTATTCCTAAAACGCAGAAAAACTAATTATAAAGCTCGGCATTAATGAAAGTTTATTTCACAGATAACATTCAATTTTGTAAAGATATTCTACCACTTGTGAATTGTAACTTTGACAATGTAATCTCATTTATTACATATTACAATAATTTGTAACTGTGTTCCATTTTAGGTTTTGGAAATCAAATGTAGTCAAAGAATTGACCCAAAGACGAATTTCACATCTAGTTTACGGGATTCATTGGTGCAGGATTTTGGCACTGAGCCAATAGGATTAGGTGGTCTATTCCTCGTCGAAAAATCCACCACGAAAATTCACATCATGCGAGATTTCTCCACTACGCCTCTGCTATGCGAGGATGACGTGAATAATTGGCTAAAGTTTTTTTCCATGGATCCTCCAATGCTGTTTCAATCTGTTGTTGTCTCGTCTGATCCAGTTTAGTAAACTTAAAACCTCCAATAACTATTTTACGAGCATTAATTACTCCTTATTCCCCTTTTAGATACTTTATAAATCTGTAACTGGGGATTTTTTTACATGGCAGGGACTAGATTTGCGCATGGAGCATTCTCATGGATGGAGTTTGAATGAAGCTAAAGAGGAAGGTGGCCATTACCATTATGACCTTATGCCTGATGATGTTACATACCATGGGTATTATGCAGTAGCCCAAAAACTTCATAGAATCGACAGACCCGTGGAAACTCATCAAATAGGTCGTGACTAAAAATACACCTCAATGAATGACACCGTTTGCACGAAGCAATACTCGTCGCGATGAAATTACAAAATCGTTTTTTTTCTTTAATTATAAAATGCAAAAGTTATCAATATTATCTATACTGGAAATTTGGCATGTAGGAAGGACATAGACCGGAATAGCCCACATGTACACGTACATGATTTGTAAATAGAGTTATAAAAGAGTTTCTCATTGTGACACATAAATAAGTACAAAAAATATATTTATTGCGATTTAATTGATTCCATAAAAAATAGCTCTGTATATCTTATGTACCAACCTAAGAAATGATTTGTACAGAAAAATTGAGGTAATGATTATAATTCTATGTGACCAAGGACAAATGACGAAGATACAAACATTATAAAAAATTTATGTTGATGGGTACAGACACAGATATACCATATGAGACAGTAAAACTAATACATTGAGATTAACGACAAATTGAGAGATGTCTTATCTCCACTTGTGGAATGCATTAGAGGAATACTGGAAACACAATTACTAAATAGCATTTTAAATAATATTTGTGATTTGTTCTTGTTTCGACTGTTGAGCATTATAGAACGGTAGGTGTTAAATATTGATACTAGGTAGCCAAATTCAATCGTAGGATTCTGCTTCAGATACATTATCCTCCTCCCTTTGACATTGAATGTAGCAGATCATTATATTATAAATTAAAACCTATCTATAAAAGTAGATCAATATACGATAGAAGTTTTACGAACCAATCATCTTTAATTGCATACAGCGAGCAAAGGTTCTTGTAGTACTGTGTGTAAGTGTCCACTTGCTTCTCTATGATTAGCATATCCTCCTTCCAGTCTTCTTCTAGGACTTTGTTCACTAAATCAAGACAAATTTTACCTTCTTC
>JAAAYG020025252.1:0-17137 GCA_009936455.2 Tomocerus minor | reverse complement strand
TCATATCTATTTACTTTAATTGGTTCATGTAGTAGTTGTGATAGAGGAATTACCGTGAAAAATGTATAATGGTTATTATAATTGTTCTTACACTCAAGGTTTCGAATATTGTGGAGAAGGATTGTGGGATAAATTGTGTGTTTATTTCCACCGAAATTCCTCAGGGAGTAGTGACATGTGTCGGTGATGGTATCGATGATTCATTGCGTTACCCTCCAAATATCATAAGTAAATAGACAAGATTCATTCAGAAATTAAAATAAGGATTATCCTATGCAGGAAGGTCAATTATTATTTTTTATACAATTTTAGCTTCCAGTCGACCTTACTTTGTTGAGAGGGGTCACACCGTGTATGTAACTTCTGATGACGTCGTTGTCACTTTGCCTTGCTTAGTTAACACTCTAGAACCAGAAGTGTACTTATTTAAGAAAGTTGACTCTGTACGTAATAAAAATAATATCTTTAATACATGTAGAATGAATTATTCTGAAATGTATTAAGTACATGTTGAAAATAATATTTTTTTCCAGAATTATGTGAAAATCTGGTCTGCTGATGACAAAGACACCCCTGTGGAATTCTATGCTACATGGGGATTCCATTTAGACACAAGTTATCCAATATTAGCTGACCCATCAGGAACCTATATCTGCACTAGCAATATTGACCTAAATGACCATTCTGATATGGTCACTGTCATTGTTCGTCAACCTCAAAGTAATTGCTATAAATTATGTATCCGACATGGTTAACTATGTAGTCAATATCATTCAATACTATTAAACAGGAATTTAACTCCTTTTCTAATTGTGTATTAGACTTTCGAACAAAATTGTACCCCGAGGAAAAGAAAGTTTTTGGACATCCTCCTATTGTTCTAAGGTGGGAGTCTGAAGAGGAACTGGAAATAAAAGAGAAAAATGCAGGGATAGTAACCTTTTTCCCTGTAGACAATGAAAAAAGGGTCAGACACCCTACAAATCGATGGTGGGACTCTGCAGAAGAGGATGAGATGAACGAAAGAAGTCGTGATACACTTAATACAGGAGAATATCTTTACAGGGGAAAATTAGAAATAGTTTCTCTTAATGCCACTATTCAAGAAGTAACACTGATTAAACGGGAAGATGGCTCAGTGGTTCACACTTGGACAGTACACAATATAAGTTAGCAGATATATACTGAAATTATAAACTACTTTGATTTTTTTTACGAGAAAACGTGTATTTTATATATATAATTAACATTCTATTTACATAGGTGAGACGACAGAGAAGCAGAGTGGTCTAATCGTGGAAACAAGTGAGGATGAAAATGGAGAACACCAGGCAATTGCTATTTGCAGGTCTAAATCAGATGTGAAACCAAAAATTAGCTACATTCATTGTCAAAATCCAAAAACCTGTTCATTGATGAAGAATTGCATGGATAAAGTATATCGATCGCAAATATACTACAAATTTTTTATATTCATCTAGTATTTATTGTCTTTAACAATTGTTTGTAAATATCTAGAACTGCAATGTAGACAGCTATCTGGAAAGTATTCTACTACCTCCCGAAAGTTGCAAAGAGGGATGCACAACTGCTGTCATAAAATCTGTTGCTGCAAATGGTCTTCTTAATATTTCTTGCGTTGGAGATGGCATCAACGAGTATACTACGATCAGTGAAGTTTTCTGTGAGTCTTTAAATAAAAATACTTTCTAGTCGAAAAAGTGAACAGATTAGTATTGTAACTGTAATTATGTGGATACAGTTAAAGAAGATATTCACTGGGACTCCTCCAAAGAAGATGGTTACTTGTATCTATATGTCAATCTGCCTCCATCCACCGACCAAAATCCCCAACAAGAAGTACAAAATATTGCCCCTAACTTAAGTTGGGAAATCGGGGATGCGGTATTATTCAGTTGTGCCGCAGCTCCCTTTTTGTTCTCTAATGGAGTCAAGTGGGCAGTGGAGATGAAAGATGGAAGTTTTGTTTACCAAAATGACAGTAAGATAAACATTTGTCAACAAATAGTCTCACCAATATCGTCTTGTAATGATTTATAAATGCACTTGGAACTAATTAATTTTTCAGGTGCTTTTGATCCCCAATTCAAATATTCTGGCTCTACACAAGTCCTGTCTTCCATGAACTTACTTCTTGATAGCTTTGACATTAAAAAAGTGTGGTGCTTTGCACCCGTCTTAGGATCGCCTACAGAGTGGAAAAATATTTCTCAGCCGGTGTTTGTTAGGGAAGAAGTAAGCTAAACGACGAAGCTTGCATAACTAAAATTAAAATAATTGTATATAATTACTATTTGTGTTACTTGATAGTGTAGATAGCTATTAAATTTATTCTGTTGAAAGCTAATGAGCAATGACGAAATATTTGATAGGCTGGAGATTTGTGTCATGAAAATCAACCTACCATAAGAATTATTAATGTCTACCCACCACCCTCAAAACTGGAGTATCAGTTCTTAGATCCTCGCTTGGACAATAAAGATCACTTTGTTCTTCCAAAGGATATTAAACAGTTTGCTGTTGAACTTACAGCCCCTGAACCTGTCGAGTGGATATTTACTGGATTTGCTGCAGGGGTACTTTGTTATTTTTTAAAGATTTTTTAATGGAGTATCCGTGAATTAGTGATTAGAGCTTTTTATGAAGGATTAAGAAGAATTCCTCCAATTGTATCATGCTGTTTTACTATAATTGTATCATGTATTTACGGTTTATCTAGCCTTCAGCAACTCCACTTGTTCAGCAAGACAGACATGTAACGGACTTTTATAATGAGACCACTTATTGCTATACTAGTCGACTTTTATTGAATCTCCGCAATAAAAACTCCAATGATACTGGCAGATTCATTGCAAAGCCAAAAACTCAGGTCGCAAGTATCTATGCTTCTTTCTATCTGTTTGTTCCAAGTAAGTATAGATTTCATAACTCGTTATTATGTACTTTTAATAAATGAAAATGTTAGCAAATCGAAAACACGTCTGTATTCGATTTTTAGCTGAAAACTCAACGTATCTGCTGTTGAGTGGATCTGAAATTAATGAAACTTGGGTAGAAGCTCACGAAAGCATCAGTCGTCCGTTTTTGCCTTGCCTTCTGAATGACCCGAATCAAAATGTGCTACTCTACAAGAAAACCAAAGAGGTACCTGTTCGGAATTTATTGAAATGTAGCAATCAATAATACCATATGATTATTATGGCCGGTATAAAATTCATTTCATTGTGAACCTAGGGAAAATATGAGAAAATTGAGATGGATGATTCCCTAACTTACGATCCTAAGTCTGGCTTTATTATAACCAATAATAATGGAGCATTAAACGTCCTAGGAACTTATAAATGTGTCGTAGAAGGTCACGATGAAGATTATTTAGTCGTCAATGTTATTCCCCCAGAAGGTTTGCTCTAATTGGCGAAATTCATCATAACATGAGAGTGGCACATTGAGCCAATCTAATTCTTAGTAAAATATTTATTTTTCTAATGCAGTGAAACCCAAAGGATTAAAGCAAGAAAAAGTTGGCGAATTCCAAGTTTTCACATGCAAATCAGAAAATGAAAATAATCCTACTATTAATTTTACGGAGTTGACCAAAGAAGGAATTCCTGTTGAAAATGTAATCTGAACTGAAATGTTTAAATAATCCCTAGTCACGATTTACTTTTTAGAAACAATTAAAATTATTTTTCCATTGTTATTGTAGTCTGAAGGATTCATCATGAAGGAATGTCCAGGGGGCTGCATGATTTTGATGACACGAGCCTCTCACGGTATTGTGGATTGCAAAGGTGATGGGATTGATGAAACTGTGCGATATCCTGTTATAGATGCTGGTGAGCTTTCTAAGTATTTGCCCTATTATTTCCATCATGTAAGACATAGTAGACACATAATGCATTTACATAAATTTTTAGGCGCTGCAAGAAATACAGGGGTGAAAACAGGTCTTTGGTATGATTCAGAAGAAAAAGTTTTCAAATGTCAATCCAACACTCCTGTGGCACCTAAACTTGTTGCAGTCACTTGTAGGAGACCTAACGAGTGTGAAATAATGCAAAGCCTTTTGAACAACGTAATTCTAAATAAAATTCCTTAAACTACTAACATTTAGAAATAATTCTTTATGTAATATTTGATAAATGTATAAAGGATGGTGACACCAGCCAGGCAATCGTAAGATCCTGTGGTGAAGGATGCACTCAACTAGATCTAAAAGCTCGAGGGAAGTCTTATTGGCCACCAAATTGGTTCAGTGCATTTATACGCTGCCGTAGTGAAGGGGACATTGAAATTTTCTCGCAATATTTTTCTGATAAGAATGAAATTATCCGTAAGACACAATTTGAGCGAAAAACTAAAGTCCATTTTATTTTGAGGCTGTTATACAACAAAAAGAAATAAACTCACACCACAACTAATGTTTTATAGAAGCCACATTAGACAGCGTAGAGAGATTCAGGAAAATCCGTTTGGATATTGCAACAATTCGAAAACGAGGGACCTCTGTTTTGGCCACTTTCCGATGTTTCGCTAACCGTTACTTTTATTCCAGAGGATTCCAGTGGGGATTAGAGTTTAAAAATGGGACCATCGATATTCAAGGTATTACAGGGAATATTTTTGTTCATAGCAGCAATAGAAGTTAAAACGTCATGTAATGTGCTCCTTCTTATTGATATCTTACAGAAGTCGTGCCCAGAGAAGTCGAAGTGCAAAATTTTAGTGCAGTAATGAGCGAGGTATTATTGGACTTTGACGAAAATGTCTATAAAGCAGTGTATTGCTTTGCTCCGTTTTTGGACACACCCCGATGGGCTAATGCGTCAGTGAACACTCCCATCGACGATCTTATTTTCGATCTTTAATTAATCCGATGTAATGTACATTGTGTCGGGAGGTTTTTATTTTATGGATTCTATTTGGTTTTTACCATCTCTTCGTTATTAATACCTTAATTTACAAAGATCTTTGTTGCTTACTTGTTATTCTTATTGTATGTTGCTAAAAACTTTTGTTGTTAAATGACTTGGTGCAATAGTTTACTGTTTCAGGGTCCCATTTGTTTGTTAAATCATGTGGAAACACAATTATTTATGCATGCATATAGATATACGTTTTGGACGTGAATATTATTGAGCATTTATTTATCACTAATTCAGTTCGTTGGACTTCATTAAAAAAGATCAAATACAAAACAGTAGACGAGTAACATTATTTCAATAAATAAATGTAGATATACCTATATATGTAAAAAATAAACGTGGATAAGTAATTCGTTTACAAGGTGTCCATTAAAAGGTCTGGTGGTGTCTCACGGCCAATTTACGATTTGATATAAATCGGTTGAGACACATTTCCCCAGTTGGAAGACTCGATAAGAGGTGCATAACACCACACTGCCTTCCAATTAGTATCAACAATTCGAAGATTGATTTCACTTTTGATTTCGTTCAAATACGAATCATCTTCGTGTATTTTCATGTCTAAAAGTAAACCAAACAATTATACAAAATAAGAAAGTTTCAATTTTTATTAAAAATTAGCAATTAAGTGATCAAAATGTCTTTAAAACAATTACCAATGAATGTTTTGGAACCGTTTCTTGTTTCCACAGCCCACTGAAAACCTTTAGAGTAGAAGTATTTGCTAGCTCGACATGAAAAACTTGTCATTTCTCCAACACGTAATTTTCTTACTACGTTAGTAATTACAGGAGTTTTGAAACTGTCCAAGTCATCCTTATCCGTCACTAAAATATATAAATGCACATTAATTAATTGAAGTAGTAGATTAATAGATAGAAGAACTTAAAGTAATGGTAGTACGGTAGTACTAAAAATATTATTACTAACATATTGTTGCGTTCTGTGAAAGGAAATATTGTGAAGTTTCATCTACTCCGTCTCCAGTACAGCGAACAAATCCAGTGGGTTTATTTCCCCAGATTTTCAATTGAGAGCAACCCATTCCACATTGGGAATTATCTCGTCCAGTCGTCTCATCCTAAAAGTTAAGCTAGTTAGAGGCAAATAATATTTGATTATTTTAAGATTAGTTCGGGGATATTGAACCTCAGTTACGAATCTCTTTTTTAGTTTGCAGACATTAGGAATAGAGCATTCAACAGCATAGAGCTTTGGCCTAAAATCCGATGTAGATTGACACTTAAACACGTTCTTTTCTTTGTCAAGCCATAGTCCTTGCTTTTCTACATTTTAAAGGTAAGCATTACATAATAAATGCATAAAGATCCATAAAATGCAAATTTTTGGAGGGATCAGATTGTGAGATTCATTAAAATTACTTGAGTGTTTGTAGAACCATGTATGAACAACTTCTTTGTCGGAAGATCTGATAACTGTGACATCTCCAGAAGAGCCAGGTGGACTGTTCAAGAGGGATATCTCGAAACTGCCCACATTGATCCTATTATGAGATGGATCAGCATAAAGCCCTGAGTAAACATTTCCAGCGGAGGTATTGAGGATTTCAAGTGGTTCTTTTGACTCCCAGGTGAATTTAAAAGGAGGAACTCCATAAATTCGTTTTGATGGAGGTTCAAACTTGAATTCTGAGTACAACCAAATGTAATTTATTCAATAAACTGCAAGTCTTTACTCCATTTGGAACACAACTGATCATTTCATCATGTTTAATATTTTATATGGTCAATTTTTGTTGTTACCAGGCCCTGGAATAACATCATAAGTCACCATATCTGTATCATCCTGTAAATCTGTTGTACTTGTACAGAGATATGTTCCATAAGGATTTTTCAAATTTTTCACTGAGACGAAGAAACCATATTTCAAGTCATATCTGAAATTCGTCTCACTCACTTCCTTAAACGTTCCCTAAATAGAGTTGGTAAAATTGTCACATTTACTGTCATAATGAACAATTGGGGATTTAATGCGAAGAAATCATGCAACTGCAATGAAAGCATTCTCACATTCTGATCAGCCTTGAACAGGTAAACATCCGCCACTGGGTTGTTAATGATGCAAGGTAGCAGGAGCGTAGAGTTAGTCTCCTCCAATGTAACATTCTCAGTTTTTCCCCTCGCTACGAAATAAGGACGACCAGTACCTGAGAGACAATTTTTGTGGAAATTCTTTTAAAGATTTGTAAAATCTGGGCAAAATTAACCTTCAAACTAAAATAGTGCTATATGGTCATTAATAAATGAACTCAAAATTGGATAAAATCAGATTTGTTACAATAGAGATCTGCAGGAAAACGAATCTTTTCGTCTACTCCATCACCAGTACAATGCACTACTCCACTCTCCATCCGAGTCCTGAGCAATGCACAGCCTGTACCACACTCTTCAACACTATAGTCATCATAAGACTCCAATATTCCCTGTAGATAACGAGAATCAACATTTTCAGCAAGATATTAATTTCATAGTTGACCATAAATATAATGTGCATTAATAATGAGTTGATAATCTTATACCTTAAAATCAGGGTCTTTATGACTATCAGGACATCCTAGTTGTGTCAATGACATTTTAGGTATTTTTGTGCTAGTTGACTTGCACTTAAATAATCGAGATTTAGAAACACCTTCGTTGATTTGTCTTAATCCTTTGGCATTGTAAATTGTGTTATCTAATGAACAGAACAACAATTAGTCCACTGAATATTTTCATTGTCACAAAGAATTACTTCCGATTAAATAAAAGCAGATCCAGTTAACCGTTGTTGGCAGGAGATTAATAAATTAGAAATATCGTTGAAGCGAGTTTACTAAGCAAGGTATATATATGTTACAAATTTACTTATAATGAAATATTTCCATGTATGAGTCAAAATTTCCTTCTGAGAACCCATGTATGCTACTGAAATCTCTCCAGAATCTCCTGCATTCAAATCAAACACTTCAAGAGAGTTGACACCATCTTCGAAAAGCCCAGCTTTATGTCTTCGATATGTGCCTTCTTTGAGTGTATGATTAACTTCTGCCCAATCTGCATAGTCGGTAAATCTTGTTTGCCATTTCACGAAGAAAGGTACCGTTGTGTAAATGATGGAATTTTTTGGGAAGAATTTATTTTCTGAAAGAAAAAAAATCATTTTTGTATATAAATTCCATATTTTTCGGCAACCCGTACGAGACAAAAGTGTTTCACTAACCTGGGGGAGGTAGGATATTAGTTTCTAAAATAGTTATTTTATCTTTGCTAGTATCCACTTCAAATGAAGGGAGTCCAGTGCAAGGACTGTCGAATCCGAGTAGAAACTTCTTGAGCATGCACTGCATGGTTTGTATAACATTGGTAGTAGGGGGAAGTAAGGCTGGCGAGAAGCCATTTCCCCGCTTCGGTGGTTGAGGCATTTTCAATCTATTTCCAATATTTCCATTATGCATTCCATGTGGACCTATGTTCGTATCAATCCTGGAAGACATTAATTCTGAAGAGCCCGTAGGATTTTTCTTTTCACTAGAAGTTGCCTTTTCTTCGGAAGCAAACGGTGAGGCAGAGTTCAGTACAAATCCTTGATTTTCACCCCCTTCGGCACCTAGATTACTGAATGTGGGCAATACTTTGACAGGTTTAGGCATTCCTTGAGGTGGGTGCGATAAAAATGGATTGAAGATTGGACCAGGGAGTCTATTGTAAGATATTCCAGGGGGGTAATTACCCCCAGCGTTCATAGGAGGTCCTTGTAACAAAAGATTTTGTTGCTGCATTTGCAAAGGTGGAGGCTGAGGACGTCTCATGTGAAAATAGACTCCTCTTCTTGGGGGAATTGGGCCAGCTCCTGCTCGACGAATATTATTTCCGTTAGCACCTCCGCCATTTCGTTGCATTTGGTTAGGGACACTTCTCCATGGAAGTAATGGCCTCTTTCTCCTTCGCTTTAATCTGATATTTGATCCTGGAGGCCTAACTGCAGATGGGATTGGTGTCTGTGAAGAATTCATTGTCGTTGGAAATAAGAATGCTTCGTCTCCTGCAGGAACGGTAAATTTTGGTACTACAGTTGTAGTTTCTGGAGGTGGAGGAGGAGGTGTCATTGCTAATGAAATGTCCCTTTGCTTCCGACGTTTCTTGTCAATTTTGCAAGCATAAGTCCCAAAAACATCTCTGTTTGCAGGTAGACGAAAACCAACGTATGGATCGAATGTTACTCCATTTTCTAGAGAAACTGGTCTATAAGCTCCCTAAAATACAACAGCATCGTTGAAAGTTTCCTCATTTTTCATTCCTTTAAGTATTCTGTTTGTTTTTACTTGTAAAACTTACATTTCCCCTACGTTTCATCAAATAAATTTGTGTTTTTCGTGTCGGCAAACGGCAAGGAACGATAATTTCTGTAGCATAACTAGGAGGAGTTACATCAACGGTCTCACCCTCTTCGTAGATATTCAAATTTTCTTCTGCAAAAAGAATTTATCGATGTACTAGCAAAAATGAGGAAATCTATCAGTCAAGGTTAAAATAGTGAAAAGTTTAACTCACGAGGAACAAACATATTAAAGGAATTGGAAATGAAGTTTTTTTCCACATTCCTGCATGTATATTTCCCTGTTAAGCGATCAGTGACACGTTTCATTCGCAAAGTACTGATGTAGGTATACGTTGACTTTGTCCAGAAATCTCCAGCATAGCGGTTTGTTTCTATTTCAATCTCTGACACATCCTGCACATTATAGAAGGGAAAAAATTGAGTAATAATAAGTACAATTACTGCTTATATTTTTTGTCTCGTTTCATTATGCAAAGCCTAATCTAGTCATTTGCCTGTCGTATTAAAAGGAATAAACTGATGAAAAAAGCTGCGTAGTAAAAAGTTAATGATAGTAGCTAGTTAGTCAGTCAGTTTTAGATGGAAACCTAAAATATCGAGGTAGGTACGTAAATCTTTTGTGTTTTGAACAATAGAGAAAAAGTTAGACGAAGGTTAACACGATTTTCATGTCCTGTGCTGCGGTTGCAATATGATGTGCTCCACACTGAAAATTGAGCATAGAAATCCTGTAGTTCACAATAATATTGTGATAACCCAGTGTGCTAGAGATAATCCTCGATTTTGTTAACCATTGACTCAACAGATCATGCAATAAAACCAGGGAATAAGCGCAGTAAGACTTTAAATCCCAAGATCCCACACTATCATTATCAAATTGTTCATGATATACTTTGCTGTCTATGATACATTGATATATTACGATCTGACTTCGGCGGTAATAATATATCATTGCATTGCCAATGCAATTCAGGAAAAAAGGTGTACCATTAACAGAAGATGCTGTTTTGCAAATGCAGGGAATGCAGCTAGTATATTATGTGAATTAGAGTAGTTGGTGGAGACAAAAAGTAGAAGAAAGAAGAAGATAGAAACTGTAACAGATTGTGCATATGTTAATGCTGAATAGACATTACCCCTTTTCCATCGTAATCCCATTCCACGAAACCGGATTTGCTTTGACACTCTATCACAATTTGTGTCACATTCGGTGGCACGGACCACTCACTCGTCTCATCCTCGCCAGAACCAAGTCGAACTTTATTCTGGGGTTCAACCAACTCATCACATTCCGCCCCGATGCAATTCAACTCTTCAGAAATGATGTAGGGATCGAAACTTTTCACTCTGTACTGGAGTAATTTTATTTTGGGTGAGGATTCTGTGGCGAAGCTACTTGCACTAGGAGGAACATAGTATCCTGAACTTAAACTACTGGTGCTAGCAGTTAAAGGTCGACCTGTTATCAATTGAGAACTGCTGAATTGAGTCTTACGATGATCCAATGTATTTGAAACACTCCTACTAGCGCTAATGAACGTTGGGAGCGAAAGTGAAAAAAGTAGAGTTAGCAAGACAAATTTGGGCAGAAGAATATTAGACGAAGAAGTGAACAAACTGGGAACGCTCCTTGTTCTTCCCATGGTTCAGACTTGAGTGAAGGACTAAAACAGAGTCAACCACTGTGGAAATGTATTTTCAAGAGATGCTCTTCACAAAAGACACATCTTGGCCAATATCCTACTGTACATTGCATGATGATAGCAATGCACATATATGCAAATCCTTTGCTCAAATGAATGAAGATTCATATTGGTCGTAGTATTTCTATAGAATGACTATCAGTTACAACAAAATCCTTACTATATATGATATCATTATCATCGTCGTATAATATAAGATTGTATGATGATATTAAAATCCCTTGCGTACCATCAAGCAAGCGAGAGGCAGGCAGGAAGACTTTTTAATGAATTTTTTGCTAGGTCAGGGAACCGGTTGGGAAATAGAACAGTTATACCTGTTGAACACTTTCAGAGAATCAGTTTGTCTCAAATCAAGTCTTAAACATTGTGACGATGGTGTTTTTCCTTCTTTTCCTCCCTTACTCATTGTCAATGTCAGTCAGAGATCTATTCAATCCAGTCGACTCTCTAGAAATGCATATTGGAAAAGTTGCTTCAACTCTATTCAAGTTCAACACAAGAAAATCATCATCCCATTTTTCATTGTGCAGCCTAATGCTCTAGTAGTTTAGCCACCATAGCATAGCACTCTTGATACGCTATGATGCATTTCAGTTCGTAGTAACTTCTAAAGGTGTGACTTTGTTTTGATCCTTCATTACCTAGTGCAGACTCTTTTTTTCTTCATCATAAACCATAAATGCAACCATAAATGTTACTAGTCTCTTCTGTGTGTGGTTAATAATTATCCTCGTATATACTATGTTATGCTTTTAATGCAAAAACAACACCTTCACATATGCACAACTATATACCCATCTATTTCTCTTCAACATTTTCACAACAGACAATATGTAGTAGGATTGAAAGTTTTTTTCAAAGATTCATGTCGCCTCGTCTCTAATTTCAGTCAAGTTGTATTCATAACTCGCTTTTTCCAACGATAATCTATGCACATTTCTATTATAAAGCTGTCTACAATTGCAAAAGTGCACTGAATTGCATTTATCGATCAAGTTGTTGTAAAGCAATGATTTCGATTTCACATTATACTTCTACTATTAGATGAAAGGAAAGGATCTGATTTATTTCTGCATATCAAAGGGAGAAAGTCAACTACGAAATCAAGATACTTGTCCACAACAAAAGGTCGATGAGACAAGTTCAAAACAAAGAGGATAAGGAAAATCAACGCCATATTATTACAGATACATGTGATCTTTGCAAGAATATGTTATTTGAGAATCCGATGCATTAACTACAGATGCATTGTTCAAGTCAGCTATCATTTGATAAAATGGAAATAACAATCCCAAGTCTCAACTGTTAATTCACTTGTTTGTTTGACTCATTTTCTTTTTTCTGTTGACTGTAGGCTAGAAGAGCACATTCAATTCATTTTATGATCTCTAATTACAGTTCTGGTTCATGAAAAATCGATACATAACTAGTCTGTCTCTTATTAATTAAACCAGTTCAGTTGGTTTAGGTTAAAACTACCTCTACATTGAGTCAATGGATTAGAATGTAAATGGTGCACCAAATCATCGGCACGGAATAACATCTCTACCAGTCATCAGGTTTTCGATCGCTTCATTTCTTTGCTATCGCAATCATTTCAATTCATATTTGCATTTCTAATTCATACTTAGGACATGCAAATCATTGATAATCTAATTTAATCCACACACATTTGGTATTTTGATATTATTACGCATTTTGTTATTATTATTACGCACAAATACCCACGCTACCTAAAATTATTGTCGAAGAAATTAATGAAATAGTAAAAACATTGTTAATCGGAGGAATGAATTTACATTTATAATTTGTTAGTTTCTGAAGCAGAATCTCTCTGATATTTGCAGGTACAAAACCAAAATTACAATTTTTAACTGAAAGAAATATAAGATGGTTTTGCAAAACACGCGTTGCAAAACATAAGTTGCAATTAAAGTATAGAAAATTATGCAACTATTGTAGAAAATAAATGAAAGTTTTTCAATAGGTTTAAGTTGGTATTTGCCAATTCGTTTTTATTATGAAAATTTCTCGTGATCATAAAAAATACCTTAGAAAATCAGTAAGTTTATCTTTAAAGTAAGTAGCATAATTATATATGGTATATATTCTTTTGGAGCCAATTTTATAACTGTTATCAATCCAATTACATAGAAAAGTCTTGAATTTCTGGAATGGGTAAGTCAATTTGTTTCCATTTCGGAGAATTTAAAGACGAATTCCTATTACTTTGTAATTTGTACTCAACTCGGTTTTCAAGCAATAGCCAATAATGCAATGCCAATGTTCACAATTGTATACGAAAGAAATTATATTTACATAGACTGGATTATTTCAAAATTAAATATCTTCATGGAGCTCTCACGAACGAGACAATCACAATGTGTTTCCAAATGATCTTGCACAGCTATGAAATGCAAACACGGGACGATTACCAGAATCCTCCATAGAATCCTGGATATCCACCACCGTATCCGTATCCACCTGTATACAGAAAAAAAGGCATTAGTATATAGTAGAGGAACCAATCAAATAGTAATAATTAAAAGGTAAAAAAAAGTTCTTACCATATCCGCCATATCCGCCCCAGCCGTATCCACCTAGAAAAAATCCAACAAAATGATTTGTAATTTTCATCTCATTAAAATCTGAATGATATGTGTTAGCTTATAATTCTACTCTCTACTAAATGTTACCTCCGTCTCCTAAAACAGAACAAGTTTCAAGTTTCAATTAAAAAATTTACCTACTGAGTATGCGAAAAATCCTCAAACTATACGAAACCTTTAATAAAAGATTTAAAAAAAAGATTCGTAAACTAACCGTAACCTCCTCCATAGCCCCATGGACCACCGTAATATCCTCCGAATCCAGGTCCGTAGAACCTTTTCGTGAAAATAATTTATGTTAGAAATTTTGAAATGTAATTGCTTAAGAAATAAAAATAAAATTTGTACCCGTATCCGTAGAATGAGGAAGCAGTTTGTTGGTCACCATCCTTGGCGTCGGCAGCGACTTTGGCAGCTTCAGGAGTTCCAGGAACAACTCCGACAGTTTTTTGGGCACTCAATCGCCTAAGATCAGCGGCGAAGGCAACGGCCATGCATAGGCAGAAAGCGAAAACAACCTAAGAAAACAATATTGCCAATTTTTATAAATTTCAAGAAAATCTTAACAAATTTTCAGAAATGGCTTTTTTTAGAATACACCGTACCAATGTGCGAGCCATTTTTTGTGTTAGGTATATTTTCGGATGTGAGGAACTTCTACTTCCAATTTCAGTTGTACCAAACAATAAGACAAAAGTGAACTGATGAAAAAAGCTAAAACTCTCCTTTATATATTATTCTTTTCTGGAATATTTCGCGAATGCTCAACTATGTTGCGTATTCAATTGCAATCTATGTAGGGACATATACATATATATAGTAGACAAAGTCTGAAGCAGAACGATTTCATTGCAAAATAATATTTGGGGGTGAGGGACAGGGACTATAATCCTTATTTTGGATGTCTACTGTTTTTATACATTATGCTAAATGTTTATCCAGAGAGTTAAGTAGGAACTTTAGCTAAGAGATAAACAAAGGCTGAAAATGAAACGATACAGAGTCATATTACATAAAGGAGTGCATGACATGACACGGCATAATAGAAATGAAACAGTGGACTAAATCTCTCACTGAAATCGAAACAATATTATGTAACTCTCAAGTTTACCCATTTTTAAATTAGAATGCCTAGATAGACTGATGCACGCATGTAAAACTAACTAAACTATCAACCTCTGTAGCTAATGCTTATCTTTACACATCATGATCAAAGCTAAAGTATATGATATTATATATAATGTTCTATTCTAGTCTAAGCATCTCATTACGGCCACTGGTAATGTACCTAATGGTTAATGATGTCATTTGAGACTACACTCATTCATTTACAAATAGTACGCAAAACTAAAAATCTAAACTATCTTTGTAACAAACACTGCTCTTGCATGTTGACACTTGCAGCAGAAATAATTTAGTCGCTAACGAAGATTTCGTCCTCGCTTTGACGCTCTATTGATAAAGTGTATAGTAACAATGTTGATATTGACGATTATGCTGAGCGTTCTAGTTTTAGCCTTTTGTCAAATGCGACTTGATATTTCTATCTCTAAGTTATATGACACATTTTAACTGTACAACGTAATTATTCTTTCTATATGATAGTTTGCTATTTTTACAACTCTGTATATTAAACAAGCCATGCACTAAGATGCATGCAGAAAAAATGACGCTGATGTAAACAGTGGACCTGTCAATTGCAAGTTTTAATTAAGTATTTGTCAACATTAACATTAATGTAAGCCAGCCAACCTTAGGTAAATTATGGGACAGACATGCAATTGGACATTTCATTACCACTCCTTACTAAATGGGAATATTACTCGCATACAATTACGTTTTTTGTTTTAACAACCTTAATTGTTATCCCAAGTAATATTTTCGACTATTCCTGTAACTATAATTGATACACTATTATTTAAAAATGTCAGGGATTTATTAAGATGACTACAATGCACAATATTTGAAGAAAACTACGATTACTCTGAAACATAAAACACAAATTGAGTAAGGAAACACAATTATATTTTATAATTGCGATATAATCATTGACATAATTTAATGTAGTATGTTTTAACATGCCGTAAGTTACCATGCTCGATGCTTTATGTAAGATTTACTAGTTTTGATAGCATATAAAGTGAAATAATGATGTTCCAATGCTTTTCAACTCCAGTTCGAAATGGAAATAGAGAATTAATACACACACACACGCAATATTATAGGTTAATACAGGTATACCCTTTTATTCTAAAAACAAATATAATTATAGTACACATGATTCATGATTTATGATTTTATTAAACAAAAGGATATCTCTGTTCGGCCATCATAATATCATCAGTAATTAAATTGTAAAAGCTTGCAGTATTATACAAGAACTGTAAACGGAATGAATTATTACGAGGTTACAGCTACCAAAATACTTTAACCAATTAAGAATTGACTAGCCTCTATAATGTGACCTTGTTATAATTACGCAGATAGGAGAGGTGCTATAATGAGTTATACTTAATTGGAAACTGGTGTTAAAAAACTATTAAAACTAGTTTATAACCACACTATATAGGTACATACTATTTATACCTTTTGCAATTGTTACTTCTTCATAAACTAGCACGTTACATTAAGGAAGGTCATGCTTAGTTCATTCGCGGTGTAATTTACACTAACGGGACTTATTCAACTTAGTATAGCTAGCTTAAAAATTCTGTATTTAGTAAATATCACAAATAATTAAGTAATTAATTCGTATATCCGCACAATGAATAACATCTTTATGCTTTAGAAACTGAAGTAAATTCGACATCCATTACTGAATCTTGTCAGCTTTTAATATTGTGGTTTTTTGTTGGGCAATGCGGCTAACTCACTGGAAATCCAGTCAAGACCTTCATAAAGCCCCTCCCCTCGAATGGCATTACTTGATTGTATAAACCACTAAAAATAGACAGCATTGATGAATTAGTGATACATGGAAACAAAGATCGCTTGCTGAGTCTGGAATTGGATTGAGATTTTTTAATGCTTGGAAATCTTACCTTTCTGTTTTTGATGGATCGCAGGTCAAGCTTTTCTGTGATCTCTGATACAGGCATAGCATCAGGAAAATCTTGTTTGTTGGCAAAGACCAAGAGAATCGCATCTCGTAAAGAATCATGTGCTAACTGCAAATTTCAAAGATTAAAAAACACTTCCTTCCAAGAAATTGATTCTTGTAAAATTCATATTGATTTCTATGAAAATATTACCACATCATGCAATTCGTCTTTGGCTTCCTCCATTCTCTGCTTGTCATTGGAATCAACAACAAAAATAACAGCGTCTGTATTATGGTAGTAGTGCTGCCATAAAGGGCGTATTATTTTTTGACCCCCTACATCCCACACAGTAAAACTGATGTTTTTATATTCCACCGTCTCTACGTTGAATCCTGGAAATAATTGACACTGAGCGCACACAACTTTTAATTTCACGTAACGTAACTCTTACGTTAAGCTCCTCCCCTTTCACGTACGAATTTGCTTCTACGTGACAA
>JAAAYG020025241.1:0-17140 GCA_009936455.2 Tomocerus minor | reverse complement strand
GACAATATAAGGATTGGACACAGGTACCAGGAAGTGGACTATAGTTTACATTAACTAATAATTAATTAAGTGTTGCAAAACTTTGTTCAATTTTAATGATAGTAATAAGGAAGTAATAACTATTTATACTCTTTGAAATTATAAATTCTGATACATCTAAGGAAATGAAAGGTGACACATGGTTTTGAATGAGAATTTTAAATTGTGGGAACTTCCCAGGGGAAAAAGAGGAAATCAAACGGCACTGGTAAATGGGAATTTGAAAAAACCGTGGAGAGTTTCTTTTATTATGGGCATGGGGCTGATATATCCCACTTTGATTCCCACTTTTTTTGGGCGCTTAGCAAAATTATGTGGAAATGGGAAATCCGAAACCATGGCATATGCACAAAGTCTAACTGCAAATACTAATAACTTTGCTTTGCACCTTTCCCTGCATAACTGAAAAGTCTTTGCTCTTTTTAAGTAACATCCTGTACCCTAATCGCCATAAGACTTGACTCCTGATGTGGAGGGAGGTGGCACAAGTCTTGAAGCTTTGTTGACATAGGATATTTCCTAAGTAAACCAACTTTTTGAACAGAGCCGTTGTTTCACTTACGTCCATCACATTCACTGCACTGCAGAAGCTCCCCTCATAATTTTGATTAAAATTAAAGGATGGAAACTGCGCTTATATGATGGCTTTCTTTCTGAAGATGTAATTTGTACATAAACATGAGCCTATTTTATAGTCCCAAAGAAATCAATCCTCGATATATGACATTCAGTTTTGCTAATTTTGCTCAGATCTTTCTCATAGAATCCAATTGGCTATGCAAATTATGCACGAGATAGTTGGATTCTACAAATTGGATTGGATACAGTCAATTCACAAAATTAACAAGATTTTTGGTCATGTTGAGATGATTTCGATATATATTGGAATTTAGTAGTTTGCTTGAGTCGCATGATGAGAAAAACTATTTGCAGACTGGAAATTAGAAATGGAATTCATTATATGGACCATTGACAGCTTGAGAACATTTAAATTCCTGAAATATTCCGTTTTTCAAATTGAACAGTGTTTTAAGCAAGTGAATCTTCGAATCTGTGAAAATGTTTCAAATTTCTTATATTCAGAAGATTCACTTGTTAAAATTCTTCGCAATTTGATAAACGGATCTTTCAGAGCAGGAGGCAGAGGTGCAAATCTCGCAGACTGTAAAAACTCCTTATACTTCAAAAAATTCTGTAAAATACAGACCCACAGAATCAAATGAATTCCATTTATTATTTGCCCAGGATGCAGATAATTCTTTCAAGAAATGTTAGGTTTATTAAATGAAGATTTCTATGTAGTTAGATGAAGAGGAAATACGTACCTTCTCTTAAGCTCGGCAGAGGCTAGGAAAGTTTTCAAGACGAAGCACGGCACTGAGTTTTAAAAGTTATTTGCAGGTCAAAAGTTTTTCGCTGACTGATGGTCCTGGGGCTTGGGGCCTGCTATTTATAGGAAATTTTGGTGCAACCTACTCATGTATTGACAGAATGACACGTCAGCACTAGTTGAATCTGAGTCCTTTGCTGGGCTTCAAAATCACTAAGCCAATCTCCAATTGACACGTCAGTACAACTTTTATTTTAATGTGCCACATATTCATGAATATGTACCTATGACAGACCAGGCCCGGCTTTGATAGCTTGCTCCCTAGAAAATTGGCAATGTTCCGCCCCTACAAAATATTGAGCAGCTGCCTTTATAAATGCATTTTAGTAGCTAAATTACTTTGTAAATGATGGATAAAAATCTTATAGTGCAAAAATGTTTTAATTTTTTATCAAAGAAATGCTGAAAACCTTTTGTCTTCTCATAACACATTTTTAAATAACTCAATGCTTTTCAACAAATTGTAGCCCCATTCAATGAACAGCCCAGTTGAATATTTTTGATTACTGGTCCTGTAATGTACAATCAATGCACCCGGAAGAAAAATTTTATTAGTTTATTGTTCGCTTCATAAAAATTGTTTATATTCGTCAAAGGTGGTGTGACAACTTGTCATAATTTCATCTAGTTACAGTAGTACATGTCGGCTTATGCTATTTGAGATAGAAAATAGAAACCGCCTAGCAATCCTCCCTGGTCCAATCGTATGCATCCACATCATGGCAAAGTTATTTGTTCTTCAGGTTGAGTGTCCTCATTGACCTGTTAATTACTTGTAAAATATCTATATGCACTAAAATTATAAAATGCATTGTACAATTGTGCTGTGCGCCTAAGTTTATTACAATGTGCCATGAATGCCACTTACTTCCGGGTGGATGGTTGATGCTCCACGACAGCAGACGTCGATTGGGTACTGCAACAGTAGGTCCTGCTATTTATGTCCGTTTACTTATCTACTTCACCGAGAATGTTTGGCTACTGTTAGCAAAAAGAAAAATTATAAAGAGCTGTTTGATGATGAAAAGTTTTGTTAAATTGTTGGCAGAATTATGAAGTATATTTTATAGGATATAAGAAATCTAAGTGATATTTATTTCTCTGTTTGCAGTCACGGTTCCCTAAGTCTTATTGAATTTATATTGCCCGGCCCCGGAAGTAGCATATTTCAGAGAAAAGTAATTCCACCACACCCTCTTGAAATATTGCGTTCAAATAGTGAAATAAGGATGACACTACCCAAAGCCTGGAACTGTTTACTTTTTCCGGATTGATTATTAAAAGAATTTTATTGGAAGGGGAGAGTCGGAGGCTGGTGGAGGAGAAAGTATAATTGAGTCTGTATGCTGTATGTTTATTTGTAGGATTATGACAATGGTTGTCTGAACAGCAACTGCTAAGAACCTCTGTCTTCAATTTGATCTTGAACAGCCTCCCCTTTCCTTTGCATCATATTTTGATCCCCCATTTCCGGAACTTTTGTAGCCCATTTATATAATTTTTTATGAAGTGGGCAGAGTAAGAGAGCCAGGATCTCAAATTCTTTCACAGTAAGTTTCCCATTACTCGTATACAAAAAGATTCTGGTTGCCAACATATCCCAACAACCCGGATTTAGGTTGATATTAAGGCTAAGGCTTACAGAAGCTAGCAAGTGAACATGGAAATGCGTATGGTTGGTGAAGAAATAAATGGAAAAAGGGTTATTGAATGTTTTTGTATTGTATTACATACATCAGGGTGATAAGACATAAAGCCGGAAACTATATATTTCATATAATTCATTATTTGTAGTAAGTATTTATGTACATACATATGTGTCTCTGTCGAAAGGGCAAAATAGAAATAAATAGAGTGACTTGATGGCTACTAGTACTTGAATATACGTCGAGCGTTTGGCAAATGCTTTGGCCAGTTTTTCAAGACTTCGTTCATTGGCCATTAGCTGTGACCGACTTCTTGGTTTTCAGTCTCCGTCTCTGAGCTCTTTTGATTAGGTAGGATGTGGATAATTCGCTGAGATTCGTCCGGAGGCTGAGAGTTCTTGCCGTTGAGGAAAATGGAAGGCGAGGGTGGACATGGAATGGAAATGGGACACAGACTGTCCTCGTTCTCCGCGCTAAACTCTTCTTCCTCGTCGTTGTCGGCGGGTTCTGGCTCCTCCTCGTCCTCCCCGCCGCCTCGGTCGTCAAGATCACAATTGTTGGGCGAGATGCCGTTGGCGGGCGAGTGGGTGTCGCCGGCGGCGGGATTGTCACCTGAGCCTTTGGCGTCGAGCAGCGGCGTGAGAAGTGAGCGCGGGGGCGTGAGTGACGACAACTCTGAGGTGGGCGAGGCGTGATTGTTGGCGGGGAAGTTGGGCACGTTGATTTTCTGCGTGACTTCTGCGAGGCGTTTAGGCGAGATTCTGGATTTGGAATTGTTGTTGTTATTATTATGCGCCGAGGCAGATTTAGCGTCATCAGGCGGGGGCGGGGGAGAGGGGGCTTTGCTCCCGCACTCAGAGCGCTCGGAATTTGTGCCGTCGTCGTGGATAGATCCGTTGGAATGATCTTCGCTTGAGTCGAGACTTCCTGAGATGCTGAGACTGCACTCGGAAGTGCCGGGAACCAGAGCCTGGGTCCTTTTGCTCGAGTTGGAATCACTGTTGTGCGAGTGCTTCCCGCGCGTCGGCGACGACGAGGCGTGTTTCTCTCTCTTCCCGCCGTGCTGCTTCGTGGCCTGCACCTTGTGCTCAGCTGCCTCCGCGTTGCTGATGTTGTCCTGCTTTTTCCATTTCGTCCGTCGGTTCTGGAACCAGATCTTCACCTGCAACACAAAACACAGGTGCACATTAGTCAACACTCCCAACACGACACTCACTCACTCATGTCCATAATATTCAGCTAAAAGATCTACCGCCCTCTCTCTTTTTGGCAACCCCTCAAATTCAATAACCAAATTTAATTTTCCGCAAACTCAAACAACCTCCTAGCCAGCAACCGGCCAATTTCTGTGCAGATTCTACACGCTCTCGCTCTGTGTCTAGAGAATGTGTGAAGAGAGTCGCACGGACATTTCCGACTCGACAGTCAGAGTTCACTGCATTACTAGTTGGTTAGATATGTAGCTATTTGGAAGGTACTGTGTGACTACACTCCCGTGCCAACATCAAAACAAATGTGAACACAGAAATGAATTAGATAAGAAAGTCTCATTACTTTTGTAGGACTGAGTTATGAGGCTCAACTCTGAGTCTCAACCTTTGTACACTAGGGCATCTTAATTATCCAAGTCAAATGCATGCACTTCATTGCCATAGCTATTCCCGCCCACTACACTTAGATACTCTCTTATTTTCACAATCTCCAACAAAATAACTACAATATTAGCCATTTGAGCCTTCAATGTTACACTCCGTCTTTTCTCATCAAATAAGGAAGAAATTAATGTTCACAGTCATTACACTCATCCATTAGTAATAACGAGAATCACTTAAAGCAACTTTCTCAATAGAGACATCAGGAGTTGTGCAAAGTAAGTCGTCGACAAAGTAGCGCTTTCAAACTCCAAATAATAAGCTTCAGTCTACCACATGCTAACTATATCCCACTCTATGCATTTACTTTTCATTCTCTCGCTTCCTGAATAAAAGGTTAAACAAACCATGAAAATCTACTGAACTGAACTGTGTGCGTCTTTGAAACCTGGCTGGGAAAATTTTCTTTATACTGCCACCCGAATAAATTGCACAACATAAGTAGCTCCTATAAAATATACAAAAACGTTAGAAACTAAGGAAAAATATCTCTATCCTTCTCTCTCTTTCTGTAGCCGTGTGTATTAACTTATAAAGACATCCTGCTTGCGTGGGAATTCCACCTCTTCACAACTTTCTAATTTCTTAAATATATTAGGGCCACCTTCATATATGAATTTAATCTGCTAAGAATCCCTATCGATTGTTCTTTCTCCGGAATCCCCATGTAAGTGCCTAGTGTATTTGCAATGGAAAAATAATTGCCGGGGAAAATAGAGTTTCTTAGGGAATTTTTAACTTGGTGGAGATCTAGGGTAGGGATTAATTCAGACATTGGATAGTGCAGTCTAATAAGGCCTGCCTTTCCTCCTAAATAACATGACAAAATGTTTAGCTATCGAGAAATGTCAGTCGTATTTCAGTGAGTTGACATGCTGTGAGAACAGAAAAGTTGGCTACAAAAGAAACTATCAATAGATCCCAGGATTGAAGTAAAAGACACGTCTCCGTGTAAAAGGGAGATGAAAGGGGAAGCTGAGAGAAAAGTGTTGGGCACTACATAGTACCACTCTCTATAAGTCTGAACAACAGGAGTCTCTATATCTGTAGATACATATGCAAGGGAGTATTAGCCAAGGAATGAATTCATGAAGGGAAAGGTGGCTGGCTGGCTGGGAAGTAAGTAGTAAGACAAGAACTAGGCGATTCAATGTGAAGCAATAGAGTTGATTTTGTGGAGCGTCTTGTTTGTGATACTAGTGAATGTGACAGCATGAGGGGAGAAAGTTTTCCTCGCGCTTTCCCTCTGTCATTCTCTCTGTTCTCTGACTGCTTCGTGTGTGTATGTCGACACGAGAGAGAGAGAGAGAGAGAGAAAGAGAGAGAGCCGTTGGCTTCCTTCTTCATCTCCTTCGATCATTCATTCGTTTAGCGCTGTGCACGGCCACTAGGAAGAGTCTGAATGAGGTCGAGTGAGAAAGTCCACCGAGAAGATATAAACAAAAGAGGACGTAATCGGACAGAAGAGCCTCGCCAAGTGATATTGGCTTTGATTTGGAAAACGATGCCGTTTGATGAGAGACGAGATGGGGAGTGAAGGGAGATAGCCAAAGGTTTTCATAAAAAGACCATCGATAAACGACTCCAATCGCCCAATAGAGAAACAGTGGATGAACACATCTCTGAAATTCAACTCTTCAAGTCAAAGTGCACACAATCTTCTTTTCAGACTCTTACGCGAGAACTTAGAGAGGGAATCAACGCCGAGCCAATTCTCAATCCCACTTCCCTCGCTCGCTCTCGCTTTCCATTAGCTATCTACCTCTTAACTACCCATCCCTATTTCTATTATTTCCACGCTCAACATCTCAACGACACTATCTCCACTTTCACTATCACACTCTACACCTGCTTCATCTACTTAGATTCCATCTTACACTATCTTCCTTATATTATTTGTCAAAGTTCAAAACTCTATTCTGCCTCTTCTCACTTTCCCAGCACACTTTTAACTTACAAAGAAACTACTTAGAAACTTAGCACCAGCATTCAAGTAAAAATATATTCAGTACCTCTAGGAAGTAAATATAATCCAAATGCAATAGCCTAGACCTAATAATATCGTTAGAGATTTTTAACGAACATCTATCAAATCTTAATCATAACAAAACCAAACCACATGATCAGAAGTTTTAGGAATTTCACCAGTTATTGACAATTAACCTTTATACGGTTGCTATAATTAAGTCTTATTGTTAATTTAAAAATAACGGCTAGTAATTCCTTGAATATTGTGTGATCTAACTTTGTCATTAACTTGATCGAAGTAAGTTTAATGCCTACGGATGGTATTATAATAACTACGCATAATATTTCTCTGTTTAATGCTTTTTTAATTATGCCAATTGTCAGATTAAATAGCAAAAAAAATGATTCCTTAATACTTTTTGAATTCTAGTTTTCTCAATTTTGTTATAGATGTTTAATGCCAGAGTGTTTAAGACAGATACAATATTTACTGTTTGAAGTTGTTAGCAGCAATATTCGCGAGTGTAAATGAAGAGTGCTTGCTGTAGGCGCTGTACGTAATTTTGACTACAGGAAGCCGCGAGAATTTCTGGTTTCATAGGAGAAACAGTGCTGGGTAATGTGCTAGTGCTAGCATTACCTGGCTCTCTAAAATATCCCATTGTATTGTTGTTGGTGAGATTAAAGGAGGCGATATAGAAGTATAGTTGAGACTTGTGTTTTTTCTATCAGGCCGTCAGAGCTGACTACTGAGTTGAGAGTTGACGTGATAGAGTTAAGCTTTGTTTAGGCTGTCTGTGACGTTGTGATGTCGTGTAAGTTGTATCGAATTGGAGCGAAGTTAAAAGTTCGACGTAGAATAATAATATAGGAAGAGCTGTACAGATGCTGTGCCAAAGCCTCACAGGAAAAATCCCCGCTTTTGGCTAACTCTTTTCTTATACAAACATAATAAATGTAACAGACTGTATGCGATCAATCGATCGTCTTTTCGAATCACTCACTTATACTCTCTTGCGACGACATGGAGCAGAGTAAACGAGAGGAAGGCAGACCACCAACATAACATTCCGAAGTCCATCGCCTCCTTCTTTATGTTACATCACAAAGGGACAGTTCGGATATGTAGCCATTTATGGCATCACTCAATACGTAATACCCCACCACACAACACAAAATAAAAAAAACTCGCACATTCAGCCAATATTTTGATAACTTTACGAAACTGCAACTGAAAATATAAAATACATGTTCTGTAACATGTCAGTTCTATTAAATATCAATAAAAATAGTTTAAGGCTAATGACCTAAATGCGCGAATCTTATCTACAGATGTACCTGATATTCCTGAACATAAGCAGTGGACATATATGCAGTCAACAATCTTAAAAATAAAAAAATACCTATCTAAAATATTATAAATTATATCTCCTGATATTTATCTCAGATTTGGACAAACAGAATTTTTGCACGTATATTGAAGAGGCAATATATGAACGTCTACGTGATTCGATTGTGAATCATATAACTATATATCCAGGTATGACGTTCAGTTTGCATAACATTAAGTATTGCAATGAAAATCATGTGTGGACCGATATCATTCATTTTATTTTCTTGCCTTGTCAAGTTATTCATTCAATTAGTCAAAAGGCATTAAAGTCTGTGCAGTGGAATAGAAGCGGCTTTCGTGTTACTTTTTACTTGCCTCTGAGTGTTTTTCAGGAGAGAAGAATATATAACTCAGGAAAAACTGCTGAACTAAGATTGTTCCTACTGTCACCAGTTGTAAGTGGATGGTAGATGGTGTCATCTAACAGAAGTCCTCATAGAAGTTTTCCACAAACTACAAATCACTAAAAAAATATTTGCTGTCATCGGACGTTACGAACATTACTCAATCAATTTTTCATTCATATCAAAGTGACTACGCAGATACCTATAGGGAAACTTGGTGGGCAATGCTGCTCCCGTTCTGCATTCCACTTCTCTCTATAATTCGATAAATCTCAAAAATGTCACTATACTATTATAACAAATGAACCCGGGGATATTTGTGACTACTTTTCAGTCCAGCGGGCAAAATCTATTCAACCAGGTCAACTTCTCGATCTACCAAGTGTTCCCAACCCTACATCACTACTCACCATCCATTTCGGAGCAGAGCACGAGACATTCATCCGTCCACGATGACAAAATCAAGGACGATAAAATAGATTAGATCGGACACCGAGAGCACTCTTTACAATAAGACGGAAATCCACCACAGTTAAATGCCATACTTTCACAGAGACAGCTACCAATTCTTATTTTAGGCTGACACACAAGGAAAATTTTAGTCTGTTAAAATTATGATTATCATCGGACAAGCGAAGACAGAAGTGAGACGAGAAGTGCATACGACACTAATATGTACCTAAAATTATCAGCATAATATTTTTAGCGTGTGCTGTATGCGACGAGGTTCATCTCGTGACAACTATATTATATTCATGATTCACATGAATCATGAACCTTTTATCCAGCTACATAAGTATAGGATCGTGTGACCACTGACCACAAAATAATCATTTCAAATATTATAATCAATTTGACAGTTTAAGCTGAACTCACATGCAATGCAAGAAATACTTTCACACATAGAAAGTCTGTATTATAATTCTTTTTACATCAGCTATCACTTTTCGGATGCTACCGCGACAAAGAAAACTTTGATCGGAAGTTTTGTATGTTACTTTGATGCAAAGAAAAAACTTTCCCAATGTAGCTACACATTACTATTACGCCACACCTTCCACTAATCTTTTAACATACCTTTTCTCCTATCCCAGAAAATATTATTCTCAACTTTAATCCCTAACTCAGAATATATTTATTTTTATCGCCTATGTTACTTAAACAAATAACTCCAACTTTCTACTTTCAAATGTGCATTTGGAAAAATCTGATGGCACTTGTAACATTGAACAAATACAAAAAAAAACATGATCATTGAGGTGCTTCTCTTTAATTTTTCCCTAAAGGACATTTCTGCACATCATGCTCGGTGTTACGGCAACGGCAGCATTATCTAAATGATTATTTGTGAAAATTTAGGAGTAAAGACTAAATATAATGGGCATATATTATATGAGTAAAAATTGTCCCTAATTTCTCGTTTACAATTCTTACTTTACACACAGGGCTTAAAATGTCTCGGAGATAAATGGGAGCTTTCATTCGTTGTTTCACTTTCACTTAATGTCATATTGACGAAATTCCGAAATCTGCAGAAATCAATAAAGTCTCAATCTATGCATCAACTTATATGATATAGCAGATGATATAAAGGATTGATAGATGGAATTTTGGAGGGCAGGAGGAAACTAAGGAAAGGCAGAATGTGGTTTCTTTTCTAATTTCCGTCCTGTTGCCAATTAAAATGACAATGACTATAGGAAAACTAATTGAAGATTATGAAGCCAAGGTTGATTGTAGCTGTGTTTGAATTGATACAATGGTTTTGGAGATTAGGTGGAGCAATTAGCAGGCATAGCTTACTGGCAATGCATTAATGCTATGTGCAGGGATTGAAAGGGAAGTTTTAGTTGTTTGGTTGATTAATGGTGAATATTTGTAATAAGCTCATAGTGGCCCTCGATGGAAATAAAGCAGATTGAGCATTAGAAGAGAAGTGCATGGGTGAGCTTTAAAGGTTTGAGTCGCTGTGCAACGGATTAGTTAATTGTGATTGTGACTCAAAGGTAGACTGGCGAGAGCGAGCGAGCGAGAGAGCAAGACGGAAGTGTGCTGTGTAATTTCCGTGTGTAAATGGGATTAGCCGCACACATGTCAGACGAGAATTGGGGAAGAGTCATGCCATAGGATGGAGCAGAAGAAGAGACATTTCATTTCGCATTCGCTCACCTTCTCCTACTGACAGAGCAGAGAGGGCGAAGAAAGGGCTTGGCATTCTATTTAACTAGGGAATGTGATAAGGAGAGAGAAACTGAATAGGAAAATGGTTATTGCATGGATACAGTTATAAAATAATTATAGGGTGCTGCTAAAAGACGGCGTAGCCCGAGAGAAGCATGTTGCTAAGTTAACGGAGAGAGGAATTGAGAAATATTGGTATAAAATGAAGATGCGTCTGCAAAATGATGCCTTATAAATGTGTTTAGCTATTTGCTGGAGAATTGTGACAATTTGATGGTTGTGGTTGAGTTAGTGATGCTGAAGAGTTCTGACAACTGTGTAACTCTATGAGTCTGAATTTATTAAGTGTGGCTATGGAGGAATAACACTCGGAGCTATGCCTATGCTCTGATAAATTTGTCATGCAGATTATGTCTACGGATGTGCTTGTAGGAGTCTACAGTGTTGTGTAGAAGAGACGCCGGGCATTAGTTAGTTGGTGGTAGAGGGAGGGAGTATAAGGTGTTGTTGTCGTGGCTGGTGGGAATGTTGATTAGATGGCATAAGGTTAGGCCGAGGGCAGAGACTCATTAAGGTGAAAGGGGAGGATGGGGAAAGCGATATGATTTGACATAAGTTTATTATGTGGAGAATAATGGGAGTGGGATGGAGAGCGAGAAGGATCCCAGCCGAGCCAAGCCAACCAAATCTAAAATCCAAGTCAGCCTTTGATGATGAAAACTTGGGATGGCTCTCTCTCTCTCTCTCTCTCTCTCTCGCCCGACGCCACGTTATGTTAAGTTAGTTGGTGAGGATTTTGAAGGAAGGCGTTTACAAGGAGAATAGATACTAGCTGGTGAAATGAGGTGAGCCAAAGCTATTCCATTCCATTGTAGTGTATGTGGAAAAGTTTCTTTCTCTGAAAAGCTTTTAGTGAGCTCAATAACCATAAGAGAAAGAAAAAAGAAGACGAGAGAGAGTTCTGTGAGTCTACGGCTGGGTGGGAGCCAACTCAAGATACAACGAAATCTACTAGTCACAAAACCCGGCCATTCTCCATCCCCCGTAGCTGAACTAAAAATCCATCATGAATCATATCGACTTGAAAACGATGAGTCGGCATGCTACACAACTCAACAACTACACAAGGTACGCAGCGTAGACTCATCCCTAAGCACCCACATTTATATTTAATCCACAGCAACTGTAAAAATATTTTTCGAATGACCATTCAATAAAATTAATGACTCCCCAGCTTCATCCACTTTTATCTCAAGCTAGTATAGATAGTAATCCCACTCTCCACAAAATCCTAATCGAAATAGAAAATTCCTCTAAAATAATTAATATTCCTGTTGGTTTATTAATTTATTTTTCTGAAATCAAAACGTTGTGACATAATTGGAGAATCCTGCAGTTTTTAATTGAGAGGGAAGAGACCCGAGGTTTTGTTGGAAGGAAAACGGTGCGTATTTGTTTGTAGGAGAGAAAGCAAAGTCTACCTCGTCATCATCAACTCCATTCTATTCTTCCATATTCTCGGACGACATGAAACGAAAGGAGATCAACTGAGCTCGCATTCAACTGTGCTAAAATATTAGAACTAAACGGAAAGTTCCCGTCTCAACCCTCCTGAATAGCAAACAGACAACTAAAGTCAGCCAAAGTCGAGTCACTTTCGATTTGGCCCTACAACCCAGCACATATACACATGAGACATTCGCCCAGCTCCTTTCTACTTAGCAGCTCTTTCGACTTCTCTGACCTGCCTGGACAAGGCCCCCATCAACTAGTATTCATCTCTCTCTCCTCTTCACTCTTCTTTACAAATGTTATGATAAGACCACTGTCGAACCAACCTTAATGCCTGCATTGCTTCCTTGGGTATTGTAATTCGCTTGATAATTTCCCTAAAAAATCCCCTATGAAATTTGGGTTGTGTAATGTCTAGACATTGTAGCCATATCTTGAATTTGCATAGGATGTAAATAAAACGCTTATATTAGATTTACTGCAAGTCGTCAAGATATTATTATTGTTACGAGAGGTTCCTGGAATTTAGGAGACTCCTTTGTATTCTCATCCCATAAAGCTTTCATCTAGCCATATTTCAAATTGACTTGGCAGAAAAAATAAAGACACATGCAAAAATACTACAACACTAAAGAAACGCAGTGGCTTCAAACAGTTTAAATAATTTAACCACCAAATACAGTCAGTCATTTTTTATACACTTTTAAAGCCCTTATTAATTAATTATATGCTAAGGTAAACCATATAGGAGAATGCATTACAGTATTTACAATACTAAGTCATCAACAGATTATGTAAATTTTACTCTTGATCCCTTGATAAAACGAGTTACACTTCATTATCATCAGTTAGTCCACCATATACAATCTACTATATAATGTAATCACTACAACTAAGTGGATTGGTTAGGATAGAAATTAAAATTGTCGTCACAAGGAAATTTAGCTATAATAATTTAGGTTGTTACAACTGACTAACCATTGACTAATAATAGGAGTCTATCAATAATATGATTTGGGTAATACGGAGATTAATGGTGCTCCGATTAGGTTTCTCAAGTATGAACACACACAAAGAATCAGATGTCGCCTTTCCGAACGCAGAATCTAGTAGCTCTCTGCACACTGTTATAATAGAATTTATTTCTATGGTCGCGTAGGTTAGTGTGCATAGACTGAACGCGTTGTCATTGATGTATTATGGAAATGTGGGCTCCACAACCACATAACCCTCCGAAAGTTTAATGTAGCCACATCTATGGGTAGTTTATACAACGGTAGCTGGTGCTGTTATAATGTAAGGATATTGGAGAAGGGGAATTGTTAAGAGCTGAGCATGAAAGCGGATGGAATCCGAAGTGAGGCAAAAAGCGGAGGAATGGCATCCCATGCCACACATAACATCAACTAACACTCACAATGCAACTCCGTCCTCATTTTCACGAGAGTTGACTCAAGCCGATCTTCTTTCAGAGAATACAGCCATCCTCACTCGACGCTTTCCCAGCTACGAGGACATCGTCGGCATAATCATCATCATTATCATCACACGCTTCATTTGGGCCATCAAGGCTCCACCATCTCATCAATACACAAATCCTTCCTTCCTTTCCCCGCCAGGTAACTCTTTCTCCCAGACTCCTCTCTTCTCCCGTCAACTTTCTTTCCCTTTCTTTCCATAGAAAATAATTCCCCTAATGCACAGCGTAAAATATCAAATATTCTCCCTCACTCGTCACATTAATAATAGCTGCTGATCCTGAAAGGATTTTAACAAGATGATTTCATGTTCTTCAAACTGTGCAACTGGATGATTTTATTTAATCTTTACGGTAGCCGCAAGAAATTTTTCCTCGTTTGTGCATTCAGCCTCGGAGTTTGAAGGTTCTATGTCCTTTCACACGCCTCTCCAACTTTACGTAGCTATATAGAGCTTTCAAATTTTGTTTACCGTAGCTAGAACTGGAGCTGAGGGATTACTGAAATAATGTTATTGAAAACAATGCTTCAACAAATTCAACTAACATATAACAATTCCCAGGTATTTACCTTTCATGCTGTCCTTTATTCTCACTATGCCACATGGAAGAATAAAAAACAAGTATTCGAAGAGGCCTTTTGTTTGTTGTCCTCTTACATGTACCTCAGATTTTAGCAACTTTCAATTAGCATTACAACACGTCAGTGTCATCCATGGCAATGTTCTATTTCTAAAACAATGGAAGAATATCATTGACCTCTCTTCTACGTAGGTATTTAAGAGAATCTGTAGGTGTAAATAACACAAATGCATCATTAAAGGAATCAATACGGCATTTATTATTTTTACCAATGTAGAAAATGCACGTTCTTTTTTGTAAAAAGCTAGTATTTTCAGTAGTAAACACAAGTAGGAACAAATAAATTGCCTGGAACCATGTTAAATAGAAAGAAATTTAATTATGGTAAAAAATTTTGTTTTCGCTTACGAACTTTAAGGCTAGACAAAAGAAATCAGATATGAATGCCATGACAGTTATTACCTAGAGGCCTAATTTCATACAACTCTTTCCCAACAAACTGATAAATGCATATGTTCATAAGCATACGATAGAATGCATTCATATTATTTTTTGTTTCAATTACTCTAATGAACTATATTAGTTAGGATAGTATAAACTGCATTGTGGTTGATTGGAAATCTCAGCTGGAAACTTTGAATAATTAATTTGCATTTGTTGCAGCGCTAAAATGTTCGGAGCTAAGACTTGTATTCTGCTCTTTGCCGATATTGAATCCTTTGAAGAGAAAATGGTGAGGGAAGAAGTTGCTAAAAATAAATGTTTTTGATTTGGTAGGAGAAAGTGGTAGTTGCGCCAGCTGGGCTAATAAGGATATAATTAAATAACGATTCTAGGTTTTTTGCCTTGCCTTGTCGACTGTGGGATTTGTATGTAGATATAATGGGCGCATAATATTTTAATGCATGAAGTATGGATGGAGGACTGGGGAATGATTATTGGGTGGAGAGAGGAGTGTGTAGGAATCGGAAGAGAGTAGTTGTATCCGAGGCGAAGGAATAAAGGGACTGGGATGTAGTGGAATTGTGTAGTACAGGGAGGCAGGCGGGCTATAGACAGACAAGGACACTTGAAAGGCTCGACAGAGTGATATTTGGATTAGAGTTCTAACTTTCTCTGTTAAATTTATTTGTTCCTGCCTCCTGCACTCAATATGCAGGAAACAAAATGTTTGGCTCGACTTGGACGAGGAACATGTAGAGTTTTCCATCTCCTAATTCTCAACTCGCTCTTCTCTTTCAATCTGTCCATGATCCGCAAAGACAGCCAAAGGGAAATTTCCCAGGCAAGGAAGGGAAGCAAACAGTCTCCTTGATCACCAAAATATTTCAATAAAATCTCAAGAACCCTTCAGCTGCAGCGACACACAATGGCTTTGGGTTTTCATCTCTTCTCCTCTTCCATAAGCAGCCAATCACATCACATTCATCCTTTCCACTGTTTCCATGAGTCGACAACACTCGAGTCCTTGTGCGCATTACTTCACATCATGCTCAATGGATCTGGATCTCACCATTCAACCCGAAAACTATTCTATTCCATTCGAAGGCAATGCATCTATGTTTTATGTGTGTAGGTACAACTATGTTATTATCTGTGCATGGGCAACACACACAACTCGCTCTCTCCATGTGTCCACCTAATACTTCTCACTCTCTCTCTCTCTCTTTCTCTCTCTCTCGACTGGAAATATCCACAGCTATAGATAAATAATAGGAGGAGATGTATCCACATGCACGGTGCAGCTATTTGTGAGATATTATGCAGATCTGTGTGTGAGCACGTGGAGTGAAGAGCGGAAGGATGAAGTGCCACTAATATAATAGGACTATGTACATTTGTAGCATATTTAGGTGTAGGGCTAGATGGAGAAAGTCAAATATGAACTGTGAGCGAGTTGAGTGAGTGAGGGAGAGCGCTCGGAAGGCAATGTCAAAATCAAACGCCTCTTTTGAGACAACTGGAGTCTGGAACTCAGTTTTACGATACTTATCCCAAATCGCATTCACATCCATATCCATTGCCCATAAGTTGCAAAATATCCCTATTTAAAGAGCACCTAGGGTCATGTCCTAGTTGGGAGTAGTGTGTGTGTGTGTGTGTTGATGCATAGCGCCTTCCTTGATGTCTTTAAACAGAGCTCTAATACGCGTAGCTACATTTCCATGTATTAGCCTTAATATCGCTCTATTTTCCTTCGTTTGCCTCCTGCTTCCACTTGATTTTGCCTAGAAGAGCTGACATTGAGGTTGGGAACAGCCTCCCGCGCCTCTCTCTCTCTCTTTCCCACAGCTCAGACACAGAGCGCGGCTATTGATGTGGGGAGAGGAGGGCTTGGGTGCAGGGACGTTGTTGGAGGGCGCTAGTAAAATATAGTGCGAAAAAAGAGCTTTCTTCTTCTTCTTCATCTATGATAAATGCGTCTATGAACATGAGCGTAATGCGAAGTAAAGAGAAAGCAGGATCTTTTTGAAAATATCAGCTGTAGCTCTAGCTTTCACTTCCCTTTCTCTCTAAGTGACGTTGGAAAAATACTCAAATGTAAGTTGAGTCGATGGCAATACATTTAGGCCTTTGAAGGGATGGATGAGCCCACTCAGCTATTCCGAGTGAAACAACAGGATGAGACTTGTGGCTGATTGTTAGTCATTTCTCAATCCGTTCAACAGCTCCGACTACGACCCCGGAATCAATAATTCTCAACTTGGCTCTTTCTTCTTCTACTTTCTCTCTCTCTCTCTCTTTCCAACATAAATACGAGGCCAGACTGCCTGCCTGCTTGCACTACATCAACCCGCCACGACGACTCACTCGATAAATATAGTCACTCAAATACTTTGTACACTCTGTGTACTGCATTCTCCCCTGACTGCCATTCATACCACGGCCTAACATTATCATTGCTCCAATCCGCATTGATGCTTTCACTACTTTTTCTCCTTTTCTCAACTTCTCT
>JAAAYG020025230.1:1542-17145 GCA_009936455.2 Tomocerus minor | reverse complement strand
TATAGTAGTACCTACGTGTAAAGATATAAAATCCCAAGATGTAAAGTCTATGGATATTGATATACAGAAATTGTGTAACAGAAAAACCCCATTATTTCTTGATACTAAAAGAAACAATGTTTTTGTCGAAGCGGTATCAAACATTACGGTATTCGAGCAGTAGAAACAATGTTTTTGTTCTTACACTGCAAGAAATTATGAATGTAACATGCAGTAAGACTTTCATAATAATTAATTTTGCTACAAACTACAATATAGGTAGAAGTACTATCAATATTTGCATATGTCTCTATTTCAATAGGGTTCGTCACATGCTCATATGTTATGTTTATGCATAGTTATCCTCCGGTAATCTACACTGGGGCCTCTTTAGAATTTTAGTATATACTCTCTAGCAACGTAAGAATTTATATTTTTGTAAAACATATATGGTCTTATCAATACTATAGCCAAAAAACGAGAATATTAGAAAATTACTCTTATTGTCAAGGCATTAGCGGTAATGTCTGATTATACTCTTATTCCCGCTAACACATATACAAAGTTTTCATAGATATTGACAAGTTTACATAAAACATACGTGATACCGACACTTGACTCCAAATAAATAAATTATCAACCTTGAACTTCAGAATATGTCACACACAAATGGCACTTGAAGTATTTTGTTACAATCAATTCTCCTTTTTAGCGACCGCAACTTTTTTACCAAAGCCACAGCACTTGCGAATAATAAATCTAAAAGTTGCAAAAATCAAGTATACAATAAGAAAAGCAACTGCAGTAACAAAGGCAACAGCATCATAGGAATGATACTGGAACCAATTTAAATTCCTGGCAGGAGAACGCAAATGTTTTGCCCCTTTGTGTCTCATTATGTATTCTGTCCAGTAAACGGCATTCTCTAACGGATTTTGTGGACGATCTTTATACACGGAGGACAATTCCTTGGCTTTTTGGTTGTACCTGTAAATATATTTAAATGTTTATACTTTGTCTAACAGCAAAAACTCAATTGATGGAAGTGTATTTACTTTGGCTCGTTAAGAATTTGATTGATAGCTGCAAGAAGAGATTCTTCACTTAAATCTCCAAAGTCGAGAGTGACAGCAAATCCCAAGCTGGAACTTTGTCTCATGTTGCTGTCCTGATCTGCAAACATGGGGAGGCCTACAAGAGGAGTTCCATGATAAACCGCTTCAACAATACTTCCTAGTCCACCATGAGTAATAAACATTTTCGTATTTGGATGTCCTAAAACGTCCTGTTGAGGAAGCCATTTCGCAAGCTTTACATTTTTGGGCAAATCTTCCATTGTCTCAGTTTCCCACTTCCATAAAACTCTTTGCTTCAGTTTAGAGAACACATTGACAAATAATTTTCTGTAAGACTCCGGCATTGTACTGGCTTGTAAGATTGAACCCATGCTGAAAAAAATAACTCCGTCTTCGCCAGCTCCGGTAACAAAATCCTCTAAATCCTACGAAAACAAAACAACAAGATTTATGGAGATATAAATGTATATTTAGCAATTAGCATTACTGTATCAATAATATTGGCATTTGAAAGTCGTCTTTAATTAAAGTTGATTAAATTCTTTAGTTTTAAGCCGTATAGGTATTGAAAATAGAATTAAAAACCAAAAAATAGTTTTTAAAAGTTCTGGTATACATAAGAATGTGGAATATCAGTTTCACATATTAACTTATTAACTTTCAGACACTATTTCTATTCATTTGCTTTATCAGTAAACGTTAACTGCTTTGTTTGTTGCATTAATTAATTAATTACAGAACACAATGTACTACAGTGGGTGCAAGGTTGAGATTACGATTGTGATTGTGAATTGTGATACGATTGTGAATGGGAATTGATAATGATAATAATTATCATTTTGCTAACTTTCAGCTTTCAAACTCATAAAATATGTCTTACCAAATACGAACTGCTAAACTTTATAAATAGACAGCAAACCCTAATTTGTTTCTTCTGACTAGAAAATCTCAGACGCAGTAACAAACTTTCAAGAAATGTAATTTTTAAGTAATTTTATTAGGCTTAGGATAATTAAAAGATGTTCAAAGAACAGTTCTAAAAATGAAAACTATAATGGCACATTTTTGCGTATTTTAAAAAAAATCACAGGAAGTGCATATAAGAAGAATTCTCTTGAAATAATAAATAAAATAGATGGAATCAGCACAAACATATATAACATTTATTTGCATAATACCTTTGGAAGAGGTTTGGGGGGTCTGCAGGCCATTCCCCCAACTTCGATAATATCTGAAAACAAAACATGATTATTAATTTTCATTAGAAAATATCTTGCAAATTAAAAAAACTTAATTTTTTTGCTGATATTAGGACAAACCAGGTGTTAATGGTCGTGGAAAATTCATTGTCAAATGACTGTTTGCTAGAACTAGGCTGACATTTTTTTGAATCTCTTTTGATGAAGGTGTGTCCTCTCCAAAAACGTCTCTGTAGACTTTCTCCATTCTCGGAACATAGAGCACATCCAAGGCAGCTGTGAACATGGATCCTCCGATTAGATTTAAAACTCTCTGGTAGAAGTTCATGTCATCACTGTAGCCCAACATAAGAAATGGAACGAATGAAGGAAGTGAAGGAGTTCCCGTCGTCGCTGTAAGGGACGGTAATGGTCCAACAGGGCTCATGATGATAAAGGGAACTTGTAAATGATGAATGAGGCCGAATGTACATTCGTTCATGGCAGCACTCACGAAAATGAGATCGAATTTTTGATTTTGCAGATCCTGGACTTCACTCATGTTGTAATAACTGCGACAAATGTCTTCAAAAAAATCTGCGATTGTAAACGGGTTAAAAAATGTTTCCTTTTTCAATTTCATTTCAAACATATTCTTATCTTTCATAATGGGCTCATCTTCAAGAGATTTGCCAACAATCTCTCGAATATTCTTGTGAGCTTTCGAAGATTTGAATGGAGTCACAGATGTAATTGAGTGTCCACGATTGGCAAGTTCAACAATTAGGGGTTCGTAGACTTTTTTATGACTTCTGCTCGCATAAAATGACAAGGACAGAATCTTTCCTCCATTCGCATTTGGAACAACATGTTCAAAAACTAGGAAAAACAGCAATGATGCTATCGCAGAAAACTTCATTGTCCTACGCACAAATTAAACATTAATTTCCCATTTATACATTTATTTTTTTCTAATTCTATCTTAATAAAAAATACGTATATTTATTATAAAATTGAAGCTGATCAACTTACACGTATTTATACGACAATAAAAATGTGGGGATGAGATAGAGAAAATGAACTGTGTGCTTGAATTTTTAATATGCCAACATCTATACGAGACGCGTGTTAATTGGATCACTTCAAGCAATGGAATTTGACTATTCAAGATCAAGTTTTTCAGTATTTAAAGTTCATCCAGAGGAACTTCATCTACAATTATATTCTTATCTCCCTGTTAACGTAAGTATGTGATAACCTGTTTCGTCACAATAATTAAAGTTACTTGTTTACTTGGTACCTACATACAACAATTCGTATATAATTTCCTAATCAGATAGCAAAATGGTGTCATTGATAACAGTCATTGAAGTATTTACGTTTTGATATTCGATGTCATGTCCCTTCTTTTTGCTTTTTTTGAATCTGATCGTGGTACGTAGGACAGTATATAATCGTAGGTTTCAATAGCAAGATAAATATATCAAACACAAACCATAATGTACTGTTTAGCATCGGATAAGTGCTTGTAATCATATTGCGGTATAAATACGGCTATAATCTATACCGATGATGCGATGTCCTCAATGTCCTGTTTCCCTCTCTTCGTATAAGTGTGCAGTTAGGTTGATAGTGTTCTGTATGACATACTCAGGGCTAAATTTTATTTGACTAGGTACTCCATCATTTTACAATATCAGAAGTAAAATTAAAAACAATAATCAGTAACAATTCTTAATGGACCGTTTCAAATACATTATCAGAAACAAAAATAAAATCAATAATCAGTAACAACAATCAGACTCTTTGTTTATCAAATAAAAATAGTAGAAGTAAAAGTAGAATCGATAATTCATTGCATTGGTTTCAATCTTTCAACCAAAGCAGACTTAATCTAAATCAACGCAAACAAAACCTACACCAAAGTGTCCTACTAGCACACCGACTAATCAACGAAGAATCAGCAATTAAAAATAACAAGCCCACAGAAACCCAGAAACATTTCCCAGAACCCAGAAATATTACATTCCTATATCTGCAAACATGAGATTCAAATAACAAGCTATTTTTTATGGATGACTGCTCGCAATAAAAAGATATAAGCTCCTATCAAATAATCCCCTATCTATAGTACCACTGCTTACTTATCTTGTGCTTATCTCTGTAGCCCGAATGAGGGTCAAATTAACCATCACAGGTTTTGAACGTCATTGACAAAAGTATTTTCTGAGTAGTTGCATTATTATGACCTACCTGCACAGTTCAAAAATATAGTTGTCTTTCTGAGGAGCAGAGTAATATTTTTGGGGGCGACGTGTCATAATGAGCGAAGAAGTCAGTGCCGTGGTGGTCGACGCGGGTTCGGGTCTTTGCAAAGTGGGAATTGCGGGGGATGTTGAACCGAAATCTGTTTTTCCATCCATTGTCGGTCGCTCTCGTCGACAGGTAGTAGATATTTTTCGCAATTTTCATTTCTGTATTGACCGGCGGAATTAGTAATTCAAAAGTAGAAAGAAAAAATTAGTGCGGTTTCTAAATGTCCCACCCGATTTGATCTTGGAATAATAAGCGAAACTTTTTGATATGTGCGTGTTTAGGGAAACATGACGGGTGTCAGTCTAAAAGAGTACTACGTGGGAGAAGAAGCCAAACTGAAATCAAAAACAGGTAGATCAAATTGAAAGACTATTGTATTCATGGCTTTAAGGGCATTTAATTGAACTATTTTTGGTCAGGCCGTGTCTCTCTGAAGTACCCGATGGAGAGGGGCATTGTGGTTCACTGGGAGGAAATGGAGAGCCTTTTGCATCACATTTTCTACAACGAAGTGCAAGTGGCCCCTGAAGAGCATCCCGTGCTTCTCACCGAACCCCCAAAAAATCCCAGTCACAACAAAGAAAAAATTACAGAGGTAAGATGTTGAAGAGCACACAGGGGAAAATTGAGACATCAAATCAAATGACAAAAGGGAGTGGGTTGATTGCCATCTCCCCCCAACTATTCGCCATTTGTTTTCATTACGCAATTTTCTACTAGGGATTTGAAAAACTTTTACGATTTTTGAAACATGTATGCAGTATTTATGAAGACTAAAACTTGTTTTTGAAAAGATGATGTTCGAGCATTTTATGACCCCTGCAATGTACGTCGCCCCCCAAGCTCTTCTTTCGCTCTACGCCGCTGGCCGTACCACGGGCATCGTTTTGGAAATGGGCGACGGACTCACTCACACACTACCAGTTTACAGTGGTAAGGAGCCCATAAATCAATACATCTCTCTGAACTTATTTTATAACTTTTAAATCAAAATTTTTACTTTAAAAATTGATGACATTGGAAAAAACGATTTTTTGAGGGAAAATCAGATGTCAGCCTTATTTTGAATTGTATAAAAGTTCTCTTTGTGACTGCAGGGAACGCCCTCCCTAAATACAGTGAGCGGTTGAAGCTCGCCGGAAGTGACCTGACGGATAATCTGAATAGATGTCTCACGGACCGCGGCTTCAGTTTCTCAACAATCAATGAAAAGGAATCTGTGAGAAACATTAAGGAAAAGCTTTGCTACGTTGCTTTGGACTTTAACCGCGAAGTTGCCAATAAGAAAATCTATGAACTACCCGACGGTCAAGTTGTGGAAATTGGATCAGAGCGTCTCCGGTGTCCAGAACCACTTTTCCAGCCGCTGCTCCTTGGAATTCACAAAGGAGGGATTCACCAAATGATTTTCAATTCCATCAAAAAGTGTAATGTGGACATTCAAAAGGAATTATTCTCACACATTGTTGTGGCTGGCGGCACCTCCATGTTTCCGGGACTTGCCGAGAGAATGCACAACGAAATTGCTGCCTTGGCCCCGACGATCAGAAAAGTGAAAATAATCTGTCCACCACAGCGAAGACACTCTGCGTGGATTGGGGGCTCTATTCTGGCTTCCCTGTCAACTTTTCAAGAAAAATGGATATCCAAAAGAGAATACGAAGAAATTGGTCCTACTGTCGTCCATAGAAAGTGCTAATTGAAGCTTTTTCACTTCTGTCACATCTGCACATTTTGTGCTTAGACAACTTTTGCAGTACATTGCAATTGCAACGCTTTGGAAATAATTGGAAAACAAGGGATTTTAATTATGAAATTTTCGTTTTAATAAAAACTGAAACGTTTTATTCAAACTGCTTATTTTGTGATTTTTAAACGTAAAGTAAACAGTTTACTGTTTCAAAGTAAAATCAATTTAAATAAATAAGATTATCTTATATTGTTTTATCTTCCTGAGGTGCGAGTGTGGATACAAAAATTAGCAAATTCATAAATGATTTCATACTTTTTTAATAATCCAATGAAAATGTTTTTACAATTTCCAAAAACAAATGTGTTTTATGTGTACCAGATTACTTTGAAAACAAGATGAAATCTATTTTGCGACTGTTTACTAAACCGAAGGGAATGAATGAGACGTAAACACATAACACATAATCGTATTGCAAGTAGCGAATTGAACGCAAAACTCCATTTCAACGCGAACACCGAACGGTCTCACACATATAAACTGATGCAATTGAATTCATATGGAAATACATATATGAATTTTGATAAAATCTATTAAAATTGCATGTAGTATTAAGTTTTATATTACATTAGATATCCCGTTATTCAGAGTAGCATCAATTACTCAGGGGCCGTATTCTCATTTCCATCGCAAGGGGTAATCGCTAGCAAATATCAAGTTTTTACATATGGTTACGTCTGGTTACGAATGGGTTTTGCAGTTGAGAATACGGCCCCTATATGCCAATACTTTGTACGTCTGTCCATCGGAGAGTCTCTTCAACCGATAACTTAAGAACGCAATGACGTGCAACAACTAAACGGTATGTTCCAACACATGGCAGTATTTAGGGGGTGGCATACTGGGCAAATGCCCCCCCACCAAATCCGAGAAAAAGAGGAAATTTTTGGAAAAATACGCAAATTTACGACACAAAAAGTGTTTTGTTGGGGCATCTATTTCCTTCAATGTAATATTTCGTCGACTCGTCGCAGACTCGCGCTGTTGTGTTGATTATCACAGCCACTTAGTCAGTATCATAGAAATATATATAGTAAGTAATATATAAGTTTAGGTAATATGTAGTAATATGTAAGTATATTATAATACTTATGTTATATGAAACCCGAAAACAACCGAGTACAGAATGACTGCAGCTTGCAGAAATGACTGCAGAAAAACTCCTATGCATCAGCAAAAGAAATGACTGATTGCAGGTTATCTTATCAGCACCCACATGTATTACGGGACAGTCTAGCTACGTATAATCGGCTTAATGGTGCCTCAATGATCGACAGCGCCTGCGCGAAAAATATTACTACGGGGTGCTGCATAATAAATAAATGTGAATGTAGAAGTCACTACATAGTTGGCGTCGAAATGGTAGCATTTATTTAGCAGCACACTGCGCACTGTAGTAATCGATTCGGCGTTAACATGGATAGGTATGACAATTACGCAGAACAAGTAGATCTCCAGTTTGGGGCACTCGATTTTGAAATGTAATATCTCAAAAAATCAAGGGCAAGTCGTAGGGCATTTTTTTTAGCTCTTCATATAACGGAGAAATAAATACTAATGTTCCAACTCCATGCATTTTTCCCACTCCACACAAAAATTAATTTTGGCGCTTGTAGCACTATTAGGAAAAACTCCTACGACTCGCCCTCGGTAGCAGAAAGGTCTATGCTTTAAAAATAATCAACGTCCCAGCCCCCCCCACCGGGGGGTTGAGATATACGCGTTTTGCATATCATTGAGGCACCCTTAAGCCCGTAAGTTGCAGTTGGGGGAACTTGACTGTCTCGTTTGGAATGATTGTTCAGGGGTACTGAAAATATCTGTACTAAAATACACTTGCAGTAACTCTTCTGTGTTTACCTGTTTAGTACTTTTTACATAAAGTAAAATGTTATTTTCTCAATATGTATCTCGGTTTTATGCAGCAACCTATTCTCACGATTTACTAATACCAAGGTACACAGCTCACTTGTGTTAACAGTCCGTCAGTTGATGCACAAGTATTTTCTTTTCTATCCCCTTGCACAGTCATTTTTTGACAACTGACTTATTTTTATTTTGGAGAACGGAAAAAGGTTTCGTCTGGGATTAAGATTATACGTACTTAAAAGCTGTATGTGGGTATTACAAATGTTGTTCCATCGTTAGTATCTACTATATTTTTACCGTACTTACTAGGCAATCGGCTTTACTTTTTTACATTACAAGAGTAAGCATTAACGGCTTTTTGCATTTTTAACTGAGGTATCTATTGTATATCTCTTTGAATTTATTTTGAACTTGGGTAAGCATAACCGAATTTTTATGCGGAATTCCCAATTTTTCATTCTGAACAATTACAATTATTATTTAATTAATTCTGACAAAGGTTTCTAGCAAATTAAAACCTTCGATTGCAAAATTGGGATCCTTAAAGCCACTGCTAGCATTAAAACATGGCGCTGCAGCCAGTTGAAGATATCATAAAAAACCATCGTTCAAAAGGAATTGCATTCGTGGATACTACCTTTCCTCCCGGTCACAAGTCTCTTTATTTGAATGGAAAGAAACCTTTAGAAAATTCAAGAAACCCGAAGATTGACAATGAAATTCAATGGATACGCTCCAAATATATTTATTTTGGATCCCAGACTTCTGTAGATGCTTCAAATGATCTTTGGAAAGTTGCAGAAAATCCCCAGTCTAGTGATATTGAGCAAGGTTACAAGTAAATGAAGTTTAAGGCAATAGAAATTACAAACATCCCATTACGTTAATCAATTGTTTTTTAACAGGTTATCTTGGGAATTGTTGGTTTATTGCTTCTTTGGCATTAGTTGCGGACAAAAAGGAAATCTTAGATCGAATACTAGTAACAAAAGAAGCAAATCCTGAAGGTATCTATGTCATTCAAATTTTCCGAGATGGTACTTGGAAAAACGTCTTAGTTGACGACTGTTTTCCTTGTGTTCGAAACCGGCTTCTCTACGCTCGGGTAAGCATTTAACTTTTTCTAGGCATTGATAATAGTGTTCTCAAATAAATGATAGCATTATTCTATCCATAATTTCAGTCCAAAAAGCGAGAGCTTTGGATTTCTCTAATTGAAAAGGCGATGGCAAAAATGTACGGATGTTATGAAGCTTTGAGTGGAGGAAGTCCCTTTGACGGTCTTACGGCTCTCACCGGTTACTCCAGTGAAAATATTAAATGGGTACAAAAAACAAATAAAATATTCATAATATATTCAAAATACTCTAGAGAAGTGCAAGTGAACTACGAAATCCTATTTTTAGTGCTGAATGTAAATATATGCATATACGTTTGTATAATTAAATATTATTAACGCACAAATTATGAATGTCAGAAATAAGTAATATATGTAGTAATCATGAATTGGTTTATGCATAATACTATCTGACTAATTATTAAGTTATAATAATAGGATCTACCGGACAATCAGGAAGCAATTGATTTTGACATAATTTGGGCCCAATTGCTTTCGAGTTTTATGGCTGGTTTCATTATTGGTGCAACATGTGGAAAAACATATGGTCCAAAATGGAAGAAAGAGTTTTATGATAACATGGGTCTCAAATCCAATCATTGTTACTCCGTCCAGGAGGTTATATCTGTAGATAGCAAAAGGTGCTTTTTTAATGAACTTTGATCTTCTAAATTTAGGATAATATAATATGACAAAATTCTTTTTATGACTGCTTTCAGAATGTTGAAACTACGGAATCCGTGGGGAAAGTTTAGTTGGAAAGGAGATTGGAATGAAAATTCTGCTTTGTGGACCAGCAGAATGAGAGAAGCTCTTTCCTATTCTCAAGACTCAGAAGGAACTTTTTGGATGTCTTATGAGGATTTTTTAAGGTATGAACTTGGTAACCATCTTTATTTTTAAAACCACATTATTAATCAACATTTATGATTTGTGTAAATACCTTGTTCTTTGTCCTTTTAACTAATTTCTAGTATTATGTATAGTTTATTTTCTATTTCTGAGAACTTTAAAATTTGAATTTTTATAATTCAAGGTACTTTGCTGATGTTTATGTTTGCAAGTTAAGACTGAAATGGCCGGAAGAAAACATGAGGGATATTTTTGTTTCTCATGGAAATGGCTCCGTCTATCCTGTCTACCGTGTACAAGTGAATATTGCTACAGAAATTGATGCCACCATATTCCAGTTTAATGAAGGGTATTTATCTTTCTAAAGTACAATTTGCTTATCACTAAAAATCTGCAAATTAATTATAGCTAAGTTTTTGATTTTACTATTTATATAGAGACAATTCAAATATGGGTTTGGTTGACCTAGGGCTCGTTTTGATCCAAGATCGCCCTATTTCAAATTCAAACTCTTGTAGCACTACTGACAGCTATTTAGGGGACATAGTCGGGTACTGCGAACCTCGATTAAAATCCTCCGTAAATTTTAATTGTTTTGTTCCACCAGGAATGTATTTTCTTGTGCCAATTGCTTTGCTTCCAATGTCAAATCATTCGTATCCAAACTTTCATATTAAAGTGTACTCGGCTCAAAAGTTGTATTGCAAGAAAGTCGTACTGGATAAATATTTGGTTCCTGATGTGCTTATGATTCTTGCAAGAAATCACTCAATTCCAGCACAGATGATGACTGACGTGCAACTTTACACTTTGGGAAACCAAAGTAACATTCATGTGTTTATTTGTGAAAATCGATCCGAACGATTCATACAAATTACATGGACCAAACAAATCATTAGCGGCTCTGTTTCAACAGTGGCAACTAAGTTACAGTCCACGAGAGGAAGTAATGTCGTCAATGATATTATTCCTCCAATGCACAGGTAATTTAACTATAAGCTTCATTAATTTTCTACAGAACAGTCGGTATGAAAATTAAAAAGAGTAAGTTACAGTATATCTAGATATTTCTTTAGACCCAAAATTGGTAAGTAGTTAAGGTTCAAAATAATGGACGAGAAGTGGGAAGAAATTTTAATATATAATATATTTATTGCTGCTGGAATGTCTCCCAATGAAAACTTTATCTTTTAACTATTTGCTCCTTGATGTGCAAAAAATTGGAACAATTCGCACTCTCAGATAATCCCGCTTCCACCCAAATTCTTTAAAACTTGTACGCAGTTTATTTTGTGTCAATTTGTTCTGTAACAACTGGTTTCATTATTGGTGCAACATGTGGAGAAACATAACGATCTCAGTTGTTAGAGGTTCTGTAAATATATTACATAACCATATTCACTAACAGTTTAAATTATTACAAAATTACGTCAAGAAACCAGATTATTGATTATTTAATACACCTTTTGTTTTAATTTCCTACAGACAGGTCATCAATGTCACATATTCGACTCAAGCTATCCAGTATCAATGGGAGATGCAAACGGTGAACCTCAGTGATTTGCAGTCCAAAGGAACTGCATATCATGAACCAGAAGTTGATCCCGAATTCAAGAATCTTCATATGTGTAGGGCTATGATTTAGAACTTTAGAACCATGCATGAGATTGAGACTTATTACCAGTACTATTGAATTAATAAACAAAATTGAACTGTTTTCTAATTCAATAGTAATACTAAAAATTGAGCAATAAAAATACGAATTTGTCTTTGATATAATTCAATTCCTGCTTATAGTAGAACTTTCATACAAAAATAGTATGTGGTACAACTTCTCCGCCCCGCCTAATGCTATACAAATAAAGTTATATATAAAACGTTGAGAAGAACAACCGGCTATGGAGTATAAACATGCTGGCATGCCATGACCATTTATGCTTTCCTGTAAAGTTTGATGACTTGTGAAATCGTAATCTCGTAATCATGAATAAACTGTTGTAAAATGGATGAAACTGCAGAGTAACGTGTTTTGTAGGAGGTGTAGTGGTAAGTGGTAGCTCTAGTAACAGTAGTGGCATTTAGTGAACGAACCAAGCAGAGTTTAGCTGAGTTTGAAATGATGTCATTGTAGTGTGATAGTAGTTTTACCATTAATAGCATAGTACCTTGACCCTTTGACCCCCTGATATATCAACAGCTTCTATTAGACACTATAGTAGTAGGTATGTGTAGAAAGTTTGAAGAAAATACATCATTGAAAAAATATTGGATCTGCAGTTAATAGTGACCCCAGTGACCTTGACCCCGTAATCTCAGTGACCCCATTTTTGAACTGGGAGGTCGTATTGGCTTCTAATGACGTACACGTTATAATGTTCATGTTTATATTATAGCTGTTGGAGCATGGCCGTATTTAGAAGTCAGTTTCGGGGGTGGTAAAGCCAAACACGTTTTATTACAATACCTACCCTAATTCGCGCTTAGCGAGAAAAATTTTGCGGTTTTAGCCCACAATTTGATGAAAAATTTTTCATTTCGCGCGAAGCGCGGAAAAATTTGCGTATTTTTCCAAAAATTTCCTCTTTTTCTCGGATTTGGGGGGGGGGCATTTGCCCCGTATGCCACCCCCTAAATACTGCCATGTGTTGGAGCATACCGTTTAGTTGTTGCACGTCATTGCGTTCTTAAGTTATCGTTTGAAGAGACTCTCCGATGGACAGACGTACAAAGTATTGGCATATAGGGGCCTTATTCTCAACTGCAAAACCCATTCGTAACCAGACGTAACCATATGTAAAAACTTGATATTTGCTAGCGATTACCCCTTGCGATGGAAATGAGAATACGGCCCCTGAGTGATTGATGCTACTCTGAATAACGGGATATCTAATGTAATATAAAACTTAATACTACAGGCAATTTTAATAGATTTTATCAAAATGTATTTCCATATGAATTCAACTAAACTGATTATCCATTATTATTATTCACGACTGTGTTTTGTGATAAAATTAAATCCAGATGATATGGCAAATCTCAAAGTGACGAGGCAAAGGCAAGGACACCACATGATCAGGGAACGAAAAAGTAATTGCTTTTTTAGAAAAAAGTAACCCTTTTTAAAAAAGCAATGCTTTTTGCTTTCTGCTAATTTACCTATGGACAATTTGAAATTATTGACAAATTAATCGTATAGCTATATTTTACGCGTAAGAGACATAAAATTAAGTGGAAATATTCTAGATACTTTGTTTGCGACATTGTCTTCAAGATGACACATTTTATTTATTTTTAAACACGCATATTTATTGCAATTTAAAAAAACAAAAATGTTTCCTTATTTAGAATTTGTTACTTTGCTTTTTTATAAAAGGCCAACTAAGTAAAAACATGAAATAAAGTTGCTTTTTAGTTCTCTGCATATGACAGCCAATTTAAACGATATAATAATCGTATCATCCACTTTTTCAACATGTTCATTCAATTAATTTCAATGCAAGTCTTATGAGAGTAACACCGCTTAAAGTGTTATATTTGAAGTATGTGCTCTGTGAATTTAAATTACATTGTTTTACTTTTAATCATACATTATTTGTATCTGTCAATTTATATCCATATCACAAACCCATCCTTGACAATGCATTCCTTCACATGCAATCAGTACTCGCATTCAGCTCACCTTTAATTAATTCTTCTTATTAATACAAATATATTCTTTCCCTATATATACATTAATTCGAATGCATTGTAACATACATTTTTGTAATTTTTCATTGTCCTTTGAAACACGCGTTTAGCAACTAATATTGTACCTACTCAATTTCCTGTTGCAATGTAGGTATTCTATCATAAAAAACAAAGTTTGTAATTATTTTCTGTGTTCAGCTATTAGCATTAGTCATTTAATGCTTATTAATAACATCTGATAAGGTACGTCGTGTAATTTTTTGAACTTAACCAAATGTTTTCGATTTAAATCCGGCAACAAAATATTACGAATCCGTCAAATATTTGGTAACATATTTTGGGAGACGTATATATTATATATTTAAAGAATGTTTTCATTATATAATTATAAAATAGTAATACATCTATATAACTAGGTGTAAGTAATCGAAACTATCCGTAATACTGCGGGAACCTCTGTAATATGCAACTAATATAAAGTTTATTTTATACGAATTTAAATGTATATTATCAGCTGTGAATATTTCAGCGTTCTGGTAGAATTAAGATTCTCACTACAGTCTACAATCCTCCATTAATTTATCTTACCTTTCGATTGTATAACAGATTTCCTGTTTCAAGAAATGGAGGAAGTAAGAGTTGAAAATCAAGAAATGGAAGCAAAGACGATAATAATTGCCGCGCTTGGGCAACAAGCTGCCTTAGGAAGTTTCTATGATGCCCGAACAAATAATTTCTGTGGAACTTCTCTGTTTAAAAGCGAAATCCCTGAAAACGCCGTATCATTGACGGAAATTGATACTTCTGAAATCAAATTAATTGAAAATGGTAGTTATACCGAAAAGTTTTCAAAGCTTGAAGTCGGGCTGGATTTGCAAGTAAGTGTTCTTGCAAATATTATTCCTCTAGAGGGTTCATCATTATATCTCCAAGATGAAATGCCTTTTAAAACAACAGTAAATAATTGTCTTCTGTACACTATTCACATGGCTAATGAGAGTATCAACATTGATCATAAAGATCTTAAAAGTCATATCGACCTAGATGCGATTTCTTCCGCGGAAGCTACTCATGTCGTAGTTGGAATATATTGGGGAGCCAAGTCCATACTTTCTTGCGTTCATCGGGCCGCTAATGAAGAAGAGGTTGATGGGAGTATTTTTGCTCAACTAGAAAATCTATGGCTCTTAATTTCCTACGAGCTCGATGAAGTAGATAACAACATTTGCAGAGATGTCCCACTGTCCCAGTCAATTTTCGCATTTTTCGAGATATTAGTCCCCAAATAAACGAAACACCCACAACATTTGAAGGAGCTCTTAAACAAATGAAGGAAATGCCACGACTCATAAGTATTACTAACAATGGCAAAGGAATTCCCATACAGTACATACTGCTACCAATTTCTAAATTGCAAGATTATTTCCAATGTTCCCCACGCAAGATAAGTATTCTTTATCCCATAGAAGAGACAACAATTTTTCGGATTATCAAATTATTTGACCTAATAAGTGAAACCAAACAACGCCTAAACGATTTTCAGGCACGAGCATTGTCGGATGGCTGTAGCCTCGATGACATGGTTAAAATCGCAAATTCAATAGAAAATTTTACATTAAAGGAAATGGAACTGAAATCACAATTGGCTATCACACTGACGTCTGTACGATCAGGAGTAGCAAATGAATCTGAGCTTCACATCCTCATAAATGATTACAGATGTGTAGATTATTTACCAGAAAGAATCTTGCCTGAAAGAGGAGAACTTTCAGAAAATGA